>MU128950.1:0-12748 GCA_014904985.1 Hydnum rufescens UP504 | reverse complement strand
CAGAGCGCCCAAGCGCTGGCGCTGCAAGCACAGTACACAATAGTACCAAGCATGTATATTATAAATAAATACTATATAATAAAAAATTGTCCAGGAAAACCTGAAGAAGAGGATGGTAATGAGTCAGAGGTCAATAAGGCATGAGATCGCCAGCCTGGTCAGCCAATTATCGGTATCTAACTAGATACTTCAAGGGTTGCATTTATATGCTCTAACTAGATATCAGACCCAGGGGGCCCCCAGGGGCCCCTGCAATTCAGTCGAGGGGGCCGGTCAAGCAGCCCAGGGGCCCCTGGGGCCCCTAGCCATTAGGATTATTTATTTATTATTTATTCATTTATTTATTATTATTATATACACTAGGCTCGCCCAGTGGGGCTCACCCATGCACCCAAGAAGAGCAGCCAGAGGCTGCTCTTCTTGCGCAATGTAGCTAAGGAAAATAAATACCAGGGGGGACTCACCGTATATAGGGCCACTCGTTGGGCGCGTTCGGTTCTCATCTGGTGAATTGCCGTTTGTCGCGTCGCCGTTTGGCATGTTGCCGT
This sequence comes from Hydnum rufescens UP504, assembly GCA_014904985.1. Classification (NCBI taxonomy): domain Eukaryota; kingdom Fungi; phylum Basidiomycota; class Agaricomycetes; order Cantharellales; family Hydnaceae; genus Hydnum; species Hydnum rufescens. Next base: position 12,200 of record MU128950.1, on the reverse strand, counting down.
CCATTGCGTCGCCCTTTGGTGTGTTGCCATTTGGGCCCTTGTTCGTTTTGCGGGTTTTCATTGTGGCCACAATCTAGAGTAATAAAAGATATATTAGTACAAATATCCAAAGCAGTGCAAAAAGAGCAGCTTTCGCTGCTCTTTTTGCGCGGGTGTAGCTACTGGGGTGCGGGGACTCACCTTAAATCGTACCACACACCCGCTATGGCGGGTGTGTGGTACCTGGGGTCCTCATTTGGCGCGTTTGCGTGTCTCGCGTTGGTGCGTGTCGCGTTGGTGCATGTTGCGTGTTGTGTGTTGCGTGTTGCGTGTTGCGTGTTGCGTGTTGCGTGTTGCGTGTTGTGTGTCGCGTGTCGTGTTGGTGCGTGTCGCATTACCGCTCGGTCCCTCGTTGTTTCGTGGGTTTTCGTCGTGTCTTGGACAAGTCAACCTAGAATAATAAATGAATCGTTAGTATGAATATTCAAAGCAACGCAAAAAGAGCAGCTCATGCTGCTCTTTTTGCGCCACAAGAATCAGAAATAAAAAATAAAAATAAAAACTTACCTTGGAGCACCCTACAACTGCTGTGGCGGGTGTAGGGTACTGGGAGCGCAGACTCCGGCTTGTACGTACGGGTTCTCCCTGTGCCCCGTCGTTCGGGCGTCGATAAGGGGGGTACGGGGGGTTCTGCGTCGGTATTGGTTCGCGAGAATGGTTAATACCTATAAAATAATATTGTTAAATTAGTTAAAAATTAAACACCACGCAAAAAGAGCAGCTTTCGCTGCTCTTTTTGCGTGGTTGTAGCTACTGGGGGTGGGGACTCACCTTATATGGGACCACACACCCGCCGTGGCGGGTGTGTGATTCCTGGGGCCCTCATTTGGCGTGGTCGCGTCCTCGTTTGGCACATTGCCGTGGGTCACATCCCCATTTGACGTGGTGCCGTATTTCGCATCGTTGCCGCGTTGCTGTGGGTCGTGTCCTCTTTCGGCGCGGTGCCATATCTCGCGTCGTTGCCGCGTCGCGTCCTCATTTGGTGTGCTGCCGTATTTCACGCGTTGGCCCTTGCTGTGGGTCGCGTGTCGGGCTGCCATTTGGGTTCTCGTTATTTCGCGGGCTATCGTCGTGTGTTGAACGAAGCCTCAATCTAGAATAATTAAAGTCGCGTTAGTAAAGAGTTTCAAAGCAGCGCAAAAAGAGCAGCTTTCGCTGCTCTTTTTGCACTGTCGTACCTACTAGCAGAAAAACTCACCTTATGACCACACACCCGCGGTGGCGGGTGTGTGGTCGCGCGCTTGCCTTTCCAGGCGGTTGTTTGTTGTGGTTTCGGAGATGAGAAGAAAGATCCGAAATTCAACACCGGCAATTGCCGATACTCAAGAAGCACCCAAGTGCTGACGCTACAAGCACAATACAGATTGATAGCAAGCATGTAGATGTGGAATATAGAATATACAATAAATATTTGTTTAAAAATGTGAAGAAGAGGATAAAAATGAGCCAGAGCTCAATAAGGGATGATATGCCTCATTGCAAAGTGGATTAGATCACTTCTATGCATCAGAATTGGCCCAAATTTAAATATAGTGATGGTATATATATACCCTACATGGGAAACCAATTATATCAGACGATTCTGGCATTTTTCTATTTTTCACGCCTTCAATTCCCTATTTAGGGAATTGAAGGCATGAAAAATAGAAAAATGCCAGAATCGTCTGATATAATTGGTTTGCCCATGTAGGGTGTATATATACCATCACTATATTTAAATTTGGGCCAATTCTGATGCATAGAAGTGATCTAATCCACTTTGCAATGAGGCATATCGTCCCTTATTGAGCTCTGGCTCATTTTTATCCTCTTCTTCACATTTTTAAACAAATATTTATTGTATATTCTATATTCCACATCTACATGCTTGCTATCAATCTGTATTGTGCTTGTAGCGTCAGCACTTGGGCGCTTCTTGAGTATCGGCAATTGCCGGCGTTGAATTTCGCAACTACGCAGCCACACCCAGCAACAGAAGGACAACGACGACGATCCCACAACCGGACGACGACGACGACCCACAACCACACGACCACACACCCGCTGCTGCGGGTGTGTGGTCATAAGGTGAGTTTTGTCAGTAGATACAATAGCGCAAAAAGAGTAGCACAAGCTACTCTTTTTGTGCCACTTTGAACTCTTATACTAACATAGCTTTTATTATTTTAGATTATGGCCTAAGGCCTGAGACGAAAACCACCGCACGATGAGGGCCCGAACGGCAAGAGCCAAACCAAAAGAAATGACGGAGCGCCCAATGGGTGGCCCCAGGAACCACACCCGCTGTGGTGGGTGTGGTACTATTTAAGGTGAGTGTTGCCCCCCCCCAATAGATACAGTCGCGCAAAAAGACCAGCGAAAGCTGGTCTTTTTGCGCTGATTATACCTTAACTAACATATATTTTGATATTCTAGGTCACGCTTTGAACCACCATCCGCACGAGCGCCAACCAAACTACACAAGTGAAACCGACGAACACCCACCGAATGATAAACCAACGCAAACCAGACACCTGCCACGGCGGGTGTCTGGTTATACATTCAAGAGTATGTGTCCCCAACGGCACAAAAAGAGCAGCGAAGCTGCTCTTTTTGCGCTACTTTGATTTCTTTTACTGATTCCTTTTAATTCATTCTAGGCCATGCAAATGACAACCCCCAAACGACGGATGCCCAATCGGCCAGGGCCCCGCGCAACACGCAACGAACCACGCGAAACGAAAACGCGAGACGTGGCCATTGACCACCCAAAGTGGCCCTGCGAACCACACACCCGGCTGCGGCGGTGTGTGGTTCTATACAAGGTAAGTGTCCCCCCACGGCAGGAAAAGGAGCAAGCAAATGCTGCTCTTTTTGCGCTGGTTTTAATTTATCTAACTAATACAATCCATTATTCCTAGGCTGCCACAAAACGAGATCGTCCGAAACGAAACCCTCCAAAACGATAACACCACAAAGTCGAACGACCGATCACACCAAACGAAAACGCGAGACGCGCAACCCGGACGAACACACAGCAAACACCCGCAGAAGCGGGGTTGTGGTAATTTCAAGGTAAGTACAGATCACGGCAAAGGCAGCAGCGCACACTGCTCCTTTGGTGGCTTATCGTTTTTTTTTTCTCATCTTGTCATTAACAATTATTGTATCTCTAGGCTTTTAATCTCAGCCTAACCAAACCCGTCAACCCCAATAAACCAACTAAGCACCACCACGCCGCCAAGACACACTGCGGAGAAATGGGTGACCCAACACCGCCAGACGAAACCCACGAGAACGAAAGCCGCCAACACCCTAAGTGACGACCAGCCCCCGTACCAGTACAACCGTGCGACCGCGGTACATAGTACACACATACCCACTTAGAGTGGGATGTGTACGGTACATAACAAAGGGTTTTTTTTAAATTTGCGATATCTTCAACGATGGCGAAGGGAGCAGCGCAAGCTGCTCCTTTTGCGAGTCACTTCGAATTTTTTTTTTACTAGCTAGGATTCCCAAATTGGAAGGACGCCAAAATGGAACCCGTGCCCTGCGACTCAACGGTAGTACCAAGCCATGCCCCCCGGTACCGAGAACACCCGCCCGAAGGCGGGTTGTGTGGTGCTACTAGGTAATGTTTTTGGAATTTCTATACGTAGCAGCAATGCAAAAGGAGCAGACGCAAGCTGCCTCCTTTTGCGTGCCTTCGAATTTTTTATTTATTAATGTTCGGAGTTATTATTGTAGAAAATCCAAAGCCGTAGCGCCCAAACGCGAACCCACCAACAGCAAACCGCCAACAGTGAGGCACGCCAAGTACCACAACACAACCAGTCCAGACGGGGTGTGTGGTCATACTTAGCATAAGTTTTTTTCTTAATTTCTATGATGGTAGCCACACAGCGGGTGTAGGATAAGTAGATTTGTTATTTCTACAGAACAGTACCAACACCCAGTAGGTGTTAGGTGAATTTTATAAATAATAATAAAATAAATAATACACAACTCAGTAAGATGAACAATGGAAAATGCGCGATGAAACCGCTGCTAGACAATGGGGTAGCATGAATAATAAATAAAATAAACTAATCATAATGAACATAATTTTATAAACCCGGACAAGCGTTATGGGCCCACTGTGCAAGTTGAGATTAGGTGACTGAAGAAGGCACCCTAACCAATATAATTGAAGTTCTGTGGGCCAGTCTAAGTCCCACACCAGGGGCCCCTGGGGGCCCTGCCCTTGATCAGCGGAAACAGGTTAGGCCGCGCAGGCCCGCGACATCAAAACGCTCTAGTTAGGAGACTATATCTACAATGCAAAGATGGATGTATTTGGCAAGCTTGGTGCCACTTGTGACTTGGACATCCTTATCCACCTTTGATTGTTGGGCAAGTGATCACAGGTCATCTAGCCATGCCTCTAGGCCATTGGCGTCCCATTGAACCATTCTTTCTCCTTGGCATATTTGAGTCGAAGTCCACCTGGAGACACTAAAAAGTGGAAGGGGTTTATCAGCATCAACTAAACCATCACAATAAACATGGAGTACTAATGTTTGGGAAGACCAGCAAGTTTCCATTTTCGACTATATCCATTGAATGGATTAGGCAGCCGCTTGGAGTGGAAAGAGTCACCAAGATTTGCCAGTCGGAGGACTTGATGCAGCGGGTGGTTATATTTTTTGGCCATGGCTTCCAAAGTGTGATGAAAGGCCTCAGTAACCCCATGCACTTCATCCACCAGTGCAGTAGGGAAGGGACCCCTATTGTACTGTGGTTGGTGAGGCTGGCCTTCTCCGTCACTGCTCAATCAGGTGTCATTGATGTCATCATCATCTTCGATGTCGCTAACACCCGCTTTGATATCTGAGCCCAGATCAGCATCTCGCAACTCCACTTCATCCTCTAAAATTGCTTCCACTCCCTTGCCCTTGCCATAGGGGGACCTTGAAGGGTACACAAAGTTGGCAAGGTGTGTGCATCAGTTGCTGGGAGTTGGATTGATGGCAACACTTGATCCTTGGGATGATGAATGGGCAGCACAGGAACTGGTGCAGAAGGGTGAGTGCTTGTTATAGCAGGATTCACGGAGGGGCAACTTCCTGACAATGGCAATACAGATGGTTGGGACTCTGGATTGCTTAGGAGGAAGAAGTTAGATTGTACAAGAAGAACTGAAACCCAATCAAACATACCTTGACTTCTTAAGAGCCTTCACCAACTTCAGGATTTTGATCTCAAATTGCTCCAGCTTGAGACCGCGAGTGTTGGCAAAGAAGGCCAATCCTTCAACGATGCCAAGAGCGCCACATGGACCCCACCTCATCTCTTTAGCAAGATGAGATACATTTATGCCTTGAAAGACATGATTAAGAGTGCAATCAATGAACTTGCAGTCTTCACTGGGATCTGCCCCTTGGTCAGGGAGGGACCAGAGTAGGGTGTTGACCTGGGTAGCATCCCAGACATAGACAAGATCCCCTGGGTGTGCTTCTGGAGTGCTAGTAGGCAGATTAAGTGCCAATGTCTGTGCATCATTGAGCAATTTGCAAGGGTCACCAATTCATCATGCTTCGTCCAACAGCTGGTCGGGCATATCAGATTCTGGCATAGACCTCCATCATCAGAGGAAATGTCCATGACTGAGGACAGTCTGACACGACTGCCAGATAGAAGCACTGTGGGTTCTTCATTGTACCCAAATGTTGAAGATGCATGTTTGGGTTCAGAGCTTTGGATGGGTAGGAGAGGAGGATCGTCAGGGTAGTCTACCTGACTGGAAGTAGGAGTTCCATTCAGAAGTGATGCTGATCTCTGAGACTCGTGCTGATATTCGACTTCGGGGATTTTAGGGTGAGATTCAAGTTGGATATATGCCCAATTCTTAGGGGGTTGCGAGGGGGTTGATGCGATGACGTGAAACTTCTTGTTCCTCTGGTTGCCTCCAGGTGGACCCGATTTTTCTTGCTGTAGACATCATGTAAGAACAGGAGCAGGGATTCTAAGTAGAGGCATACATACCATATTGGCAGTTTTGTTGTTGACTTCATTGTTAGCTTCGTCATCTACCTTGCACCTGCCAATATTGATCTGAGGATATGACAGTTCCTGAGACATCGCATTCTGTTGTGAATAATAGGTGAGCTCGAACTTGCAAGACAAGAAATCAGGAGACATACAATTTTGGATGACTCCTGTGCACCTGAGGATGATGGTTCCTCAGACAGGTCATCAAAGGCTTTGCATTTGGGGACTCGCAGTTGTGATTTTCAGTATGTGATGACTTGGCACATTGCAAAAACACCCTTCACAAATTTTCTGGCTGGGTTGTTGAAGAAATAGTTCTAAAACTCCCCAAGCTCAAAAATAACATTTCAGGGTGATATTGGGCAACACTTCCAGTTGGAGACCCAGTGTATGGTGAGATGGGGACAAGGAGAGTGTAATAGAATTGTAAAGAGAGTGAGCAATGTCTTGGTCTTGAGTCAGAGAAAAACAATGGTGAAGCAAATGCCACCCCCCTGCAGTAACAGTTCCCACTACTCTATCCAGGAGATTCAAGAAAATATTTAGGAATTTCCCAAGACCAAGCTGTCTGGAATGTGCTGGCTTGTGGTTCGGAGGTGCGACAAATTTAATATGACGGTCCCAAAGGAGAGTGGATGATATGCAAACAATCCACCTCTCCAGCTGAGATGCTCAAGAGATAACTCAGGAGCCTCTCAAGCAGAGTGGTTGGTGTGTTGTTGGTGTGTAGTGAGAACATCTCACTCGGTATTTGCCGATCTATTCAACACCTCAACAGAATACTGATAAATGCCATTCCCATATGTAGATATACATACATCCATACATACATGCAGGATTAAAAAAAATGGAGGTGATGGGACAGGGTAGAAGAACAATGAGAGAATAGCAAAAATATTAATCATTGCCCTCTGCTACAAATGACCTCATTGGGCTTCAGAAAGAGGGTTGGCACTGAACATGAAGAATCCACTGGATGAACCATTCTTGGGACTCTGTGGACCCAATGGCTTGGATATGGCATTTGTGCGAGGGGCGAGAATACCTGATGGACGCATCTCCCAGAGCAGCCAAATCTTTTGCCTTCTGGGCAAGCTCACAAACCAAAATATCATATGGTCCTCCAGTAATGTAGAGAGGGACCCAGAATGGCACAATATTGTGGTTAAACCACCACAGGCTGTAGTGTTGATATATCAACTGTGGTAAGTTACCACAGTTAATTGATACATCAACATGGTAACTTGCCACAGTGGTAACTTACCATAACTGATACATCAGACACAGCCCCTGTGCTTCAAAAGAAATGTTGCACTTTGTGGGATTTGAACCTGCATCCCCACAACAGGGATTTGTCAGCAGCCTCAAGGTGCACTTTAACCACTAGGGCACACCACCCTCTATGAAACTTCCTCTTATGAGTTCTATAAGTACCCTCACTGACTTGTGGACTTAGAAAATATTATTGGATCAACATAAGTGGTGGATGGTATGGGGTATGGGGGGTGTGTAAGGTGTGTTATGGGTGGTATGGGGGTTAGGAAGGGGTGTGGGGTATGGTATGGTATGGTATGGATGGTATGGTATGGGGTTGGAGTTGGTTGGGTATGTGGTATGGGATGGAGGATATCATGGTTATGGTATGGTATGGTATGGTATGGTATGGTATAGAATGGATGGTGTGGATGGTATGGTATGGGGTTGGGTGGTCAGGTGGTTGGGGTTGGAGGTTGGAGGTTGGAGGTTGGATGGTTGGAGGTTTTTTTTTTTTTTGAAATTACAAAAGACTTGTGTCTGGGAAAGTATTTTGCATTTTTCTCCACAACTAAGGCACCTACACAGGTTCTGTCACTGCCACCATACTCAGGGGGACCAGGGCTACAATTAATTTTTTGCTTACATAATCACAAAAAGTGGATATTATAGCACTAATTAGAGGTTGTGTCATAGGGTGGTGCTAGCCTAATGGTTAAAATGGCACTTTGAGTCTGGTTACACATCCCTGTTAAGGGGATGCAGGTTCAAACCCCACCAAATGCAACATTTCTTTTGAAGCATTAGGGGCTATGTATCTGATGTATCAGTTATGGTAAGTTACCACAGTGGCAAGTTACCATGTTGATACATCAATTAACTATGGTAACTTACCATATTTGATACATCTATACTACAAGGTGGCCTGCCAACAGCCACTTTGTGCTGAAATCCACTTGATCCATAACCTGTGGTGGAGGATAATTGCAATCATGTACAACTGGAGGATAGTGATAGAAGTCCAGGAAGCAATAGTGAATGTAATGCCATAAGGAGGCATATGTGCCAGGAGGCAGAGGAAAGGGGTGTAACTCCCATAGGTCACCAATCTCTTGATGGGGAGGCGCATGCTCCAGTAGGGTGGCAAGATCACTTGGGGATGTCTGGTATGAAAAGGACATCTTGATGTAATCAGGATCCAGCACATATCGAAATGAAAAAACGGCTTCATGCCAACTGACAGGCACTGAAACAGCCTGTTCAAATGCCCACAGTGAATAATGACCTGAGACAAATTGCTCGAGAATGAGGTCCCACCTCCACTGGGATTTAAAGGCCAGCAACACTTTTTGCTTCTTGCGTGCTGGGCCTTTTGCTGTTTTGTTCTTACGAACATGAACCCTGAGAAGGCCATCATGCATCAGCAATTGGAAAATTGCCTTGATGTCTACATCAGCAGTGACACCAAAGAATTCAATGTGATACCAATTGCCAACAACAACAAGTGGATCGAGGTCTTCCACTGTTTCCCCAGAAGGCTCAAGACCAACTTCATTTGTACCCCCTTGCTCATCACAAGGCGAAAGTGGCAGAGTGATTGGCAATGCTGCTTGAAAGGGGGATCCACTGGCATATGGTCCTGAGGAGGGGGTACAGCTTGCGCACATCCTGCATTTCAGAATTGCCAGGGTCAGGGGGAGACACCACAGGACACACAGGTGTCTCCTGCTCTTGATGGTTGATTTCCATCTCTGGCCCATATTGCTGATTGGGGGGGGAATGAGGAGGGGAATGCGAGGAGGGGATCAGTGAGGGATGGCAAGGAGGGATCAATGAGGAGGGGATTGGCGAGGAGGGGATTGGCAAGGAGGGGATTGGCGAGGGGATGTGAGGGGTGATTATTGTTGAGGAGGGGATGTTGGCTATATGTATTGGTGTTATTCACGTGAGGGGATTGGCGAGGAGGGATTGGCAAGGAGGGATGGTGAGGAGGGAATGGCTTAGTCAGAAGGAGGGATCATGAGGGGATTGGCCGAAGGAGGGGGATAATGAGGAGGGGATTGGGGGAGGGATGGCTGAGGAGGGGATTGGCGAGGAGGGGATTGGTGAGGAGGGATTGGTGAGGAGGGATTGGTGAGGGAGGGATTGGTGAGAGGATGGAGAGGGGATTGGTGAGGAGGGGATTGTGAGGAGTGGGATTGGTGAGAGGGATTGGTGAGGAGGGATTGGTGAGGAGGGATTGGTGAGGAGGATGGTGAGGAGGGGATTGGTGAGGAGGGATTGGGAGGAGGGATTGTGAGGAGGATTGTGAGGAGGGGATTGGTGAGGAGTGGATGGTGAGGAGGGAATTGGGTGAGGAGGGGATTGGTGAGGAGGGATGGTGAGAGGGATTGGTGAGGAGGATTGGTGAGGAGATCTTGGTGAGGAGGGGATTTGTGTGATGTAGGGTGATTGTGGAGGATGGGGGATTGGTGAGGAGGGGATTGGTGAGGAGGGGATTGGTGAGGGGAACAGCAAGGAGGGGATTGGCGAGAAGGGGAATAGCAAGAAGGGGAATGGTGAGAAGGGGAACTGCAGGAAGGGGAATGGTGAGAAGGGGAATGGAAGTGATGAGGAGAACAGAAGCGGGAAGGAGGCAAGTGACGCAAGGGGGAACAAGAATGAGACTGATGGGAAGGGTGACAAGGAGATGCTGAATGATGGGGGGAGTAATGTGAAGCATGGTGGTAATCACCCTGAGAATATCATTGTGAACCATGCTCACCACTGGGTAAGCAATGGCCAGTAACTCGAGGTCAATTCTTCTTATGCGGGTGCACTGGCCTTGGATTCGAGCATGGCTGGGACCATCTCTGAAGCATGTAAGTCTCCAGGGTGGTGCAGTACACCTTACACTTGCTCTGAGTGGCCAGGACCATCGGAAGGATGCGCTCGTGGGCATCTGCATTTCCTGCCAATGTCAGACCCAGGTCCGCAGTGACCTGTGCCCACAAGGGATCTTCATTCTGGGCCTTCTCAATCTGGGCTGCAATGTGCGCCTTTGCAGTGATCTCTGTGTCATTCAAATGCAGCTCCTCATCATCTTCAACAGACAGATTGGAATCCAAATCATTCCACTCTGGAAGATTGGTTGTGGCATTGACCTGAGGGGTTAGATCCTCATGGTCTAGATTGGGGGGGGTAGGCTCTTCGTCGAGATTGATCTCAGCATCAATAGCAACGAGTTTGCCTTTTCCTTCCGGTGGTGAGGTCCTACGAGATGGCAGTGGCACCACATGGCAAAGGGTGACTGATGAAGGACCGAGGAGATTAGCAAGTGTTGCAGCCATAGCACTGTCCACTTCACAAAGGCCAGCACCAAACAAACTGTTGAAGATGGACCATATAGACTGATTATTATCGGATATGAAGATCGGATACTGGATGTACCAAGGTGATGGATGCTTGACCTCTGCTGCTTGAGACATCTTCCAAATTTCCACAAAATCCCCATGTGGCTCAGTACATTCAGTGACACGTTGAGCAGCCTCCTGGGTCTCTGGGTCAGAAACAGAACTGAAGGAATCTAGAGGACAGACCTCCCTCTCCTCCAAAACCCGAATCCCATGCAAGGGAACACTGTGGTGCTCCAACTTGGCAACTGGGACATCTACATTATCCACAATGAAGAAACAACTGATCAATGAGTGATTGACTCCAAAATGAGGTGGCTCCAAACCACAGACAAAGGCTATATGATCAAGGGTGCAATGCATGAGAAGTTGTGTGGTTGCAAACATCTCCACTTCGGTGTCCTTGATGGCCACAACCTCCTTAGTAATTGCATGCTTAGAGTAGGATGCCTGGGCAGCTTCTGGTAGTTCTCGATCCCTACTCTTGACCAGAAGCATCACCAAGTCGGAGTGGTGGTTGGGTCAGAAGAGTGGCATGTCATTGAGGTCCAAAAGGAAAAACCACACAGCCTCCAACCACCAGCAGTAACAGTCAAACGTGAATATAAGCTTCCTGTGCATTTCACTGATCCAGCAGTTATTGAGGTACCAATCGTGTGTGAGGCAAACTTTGCTGAATGGTAAGAATGGTGTGGTTCGGTGTTGGAGGAGATAGGGATGATGTGGGGCATTGCAATTGTAAATGTGCCTCACACACAGCTTGTCAATGAATGACCAGGCCGAATGTGGTTGCTGCCAGGATCAAACATCACAGGGAGACTTGGGCCAATGTCTATGCAGGGTTTCTCCAGGTAGCATGGAGTTAAGGCCAGAAAACAACAGGTTGAAAGGGGGATGTGCTGGAATGGCACTGGGGTTCTCCAACAGTCCCAAGAGTTCCTCAGACATATCCTTCTCCCAAAGGGTATTGGTGTATTCGAGCACCCAGCCTTGGATACTGACAAAATGGTTGTCAGAAATAGGCCGTTCACCAATGGCATCTTTGAAGACCAAGTTAGTCTTTGGGAACTCCTGATATGAAATTTATATAAATGCACCACGTTGCTTCTGCTTGAAGTGACAGAAGTACTGCTCGCAGACCTCTCTGTATGACTCGAGAATTGAAACAACAATGGGCTTCATGGGGGTGAGAGGTTCACCCAACTGCCATTCCAATGGCCTGGAATTGTCCAAGGTGTCCACAGGTAAAGACTTCTCGGGTTTGACTCACCTGATGATGTAGCCTTTTTGCATTGGAAACAGTAAGTTACCGTGAGAGCTTTGCAAAGATTACAGTAAGTTACCATTACCACGTTTTTGATGCATCAGGTTGGCTATTGCATCAGCTGTGGTAACCCCAGGCATTTTAATATCAGCCAATGGCTCAGTTGGGTTCTTAATGGATTTGCATCCAATCATTTCCTATTTAGGATAATTTCCATACTGGGTTTGGGGTGACTAAAA
>MU128949.1:288548-337867 GCA_014904985.1 Hydnum rufescens UP504 | reverse complement strand
GAATTTAATGAGTGGAATGATAATTAATTCATTCATTCATAAGGAAAATTGGCCTTGGATGAGGATTCTATAGTGTAGGGATTTATCCCTCCAACAGGGGAAGAGGTAGGGACTGGGGAGGCAGTAGGACAGTCATGGATCTTGTTGGGCAATGACCTTGCATCTTGGATAGAATGGCATGGTCCTTTCTTCAACATGGCTGTGAAAATTTGCTTCTGAAACCAAGGATGGTGACCATGGAAGCACTGAATAAGCACCCCATTTATATGTAGGTTCTTGCAAATTTCCAAGCACTAAAAAAATGTCTATTAGTGCCAATGGGTTTTGACAATGCTAGATTGTTGTAATTCACTGCTTCTGTCTTGTCATGGATGCCTGTGAAATTTTCATGTGAAAGAATAATTATACAATTAATTTTACTAGCCTAAAGATCCAAATAGAGATTGTCTGAAGAAGCACCAGAACCAACCACCTGCCCCTATAAGAATAGCTTCAAACTTGAAATCACCCCCTCTTACAACAAAATTGCCCCCCCCCCTTCACCATATGCACTACACCCTCTCTGGAGAATTTGTTCATGATACAAACTATGACATAATCCTACCAGAATTGTGCCACCACTTCTACAGCATGATTGTTCTGTTCTTTACATGTGATTTAAAACATGCTGGCTGATGGCTCCTTCATAGTGGGGGAATTCACTTCCCATGTCTACAGACTGCCATTGTGGATGTGTTGCCAATTAACAATATTCACCTCCCCCTTTCTGTGCCCCTTTGTGGGGCTACAAGTACTACCCTGATGATTGATATTGTGACATCATGACAACTGGGCAAGGTAATATTTATTTATTCTTTTGGTGATATAAGGGCAATTAAGTTCCTGTGAAGCAGGAACCAATTGGGGCCACTCATATGTATACCAAATACAGCTTCCCTCATGCCCCTGAAGAGCTCAAGATGAGAAAGAGAGTATGCATGATTCTTTTTTTCAAAAATGGAAGGATGTTCATTGGACCCTTTCAAAATACTGAACAAACAGGATGAAATTAAGTTAGCATTGGAGGCCACTTGGGCCAAAGTTGAAGTTCCCCCACACAGCAAACCTCACCTTTGTTATGAGTCGTACTCACAACCTCTTACATAACCCCATCACATGACCTCATCCCCCTCACCTTATTGTATTTCCTCCCTTATTGTCCTTGATCTCTATATAAGTAGCTATCTCCATTACTCTAGCTCCTTAGAACAATCAAGAATATATGTCTGTACCTGACTCTCTCTTCATTCATTCTCTCTTGTCTCAAGTCTCTTGGGAATTCAGTTCTTCCACCCTGCTCTCTGCGTTCTTGTCTTTCGCAACATTACATAATCATTCACTTTGCAAATTCACTTGTCAGATATATTAAGGGCTTCCTGTTCCTATTTGGCCTGATTACATAATCACTCCCCATACTAGGAATGACCCTTAACAACCTTCACACCCCCCAACCTGACCTCCCTGCCCAAGATACCCCCCAGTCCTCACCCAAGATGTCCCCCATAACCACCATAGAAATGCTGGTGCCCAAGTCTGTTGTTGCTGTCACATTATCTCCTGCAACATTGTATTTGTTGGCCTCCTGTTCACTTTTGGGTTTCAGTATCATTACTCCAGAGCTGTGGTGACTCTGTCCTACAGGATTGGACTTGTGGAATCAAACTCAGTGAGTTCTTGTCATGCTTTGGCACAGGCAGTGCTTGTCACCAGTGCTTTGGCTATGAATGTGGAAACTGTTCAAAGGCACACACTGGTTGTTGTTGAAGTGGAAAAACATGGGGCACACTTGGCATCAAAGAGTGCAGAACTGGCCACTCAATGTGGGCTGAAGATATGGTGAAGATCACACTGCTCAAATTGAACTCCAGCAGATCCAAGGGGATCATTGGGGTTGCCTCAAGTCATTGGGGGTGACTATGTGCACTCATTTGTCCAGTATAATCCACAACTAACTATCACCATGCACTTCCTCATCATGTTGGAACTATATATGCTACATCCCCTATACCACATTCAGGTGTTACTATGTTCCTCACTTTCATTCTTTCTTATACAGTCTTTCACCACTCAATGAGCCAGAATTTGTATTTTGATTCTCATTCATGCAAATATGGGAAATTTTGCCTCAAATTTTCACCAGCATGTAGAGGGGGTCCTTGTGCATTACTCTGTGTAGTAGCATAGTAATGGAGTAGGAATTGAGGGAGGATGAGAGAAATTACAAAGTAGGGGCTATTTCAGCCATTCCCAGTCCTTGAGCCACCTAGCTATGGTTGCCAAAGTCAGGTTCAGGTCAGGTTTTGCCCCATTTGGGCAAAACCTGAACTTAACCAAAACCTGAATCTCCTCAATTGGCAAAACCTGAACCTAACCTGAAGAAAACCTATCTTAGGTTAGGTTCAGGTCAGGTTGAGGTTTAACCCAGGTTCAAACCTGAAATCATGAGGCCCTTCAGACATGAGAAATATCTGAGCTGAACACTGATTTTAACCATAATCCAGAATGAGTCATCAATTCTGGCAAGTTCCAGAGTTATGTAAGCAGGTTTCTTGGTGGAGAAATAGGTTACTTTGAACTGAAGTTAAACATAAAACCTCATGCAAAGTTTATATTGACTATACATAGTCTATGTATAGACTATGTATAGTCAATATAAACTTTGCATGAGGTTTTATGTTTAACTTCAGTTCAAAGTATGGATGCTGCGGTTCAGGTTTAAACCTGTGGAACCTGAGTTTAAACCTGAACCTGACCCAGGTCAGGTTCCATCAGGGTCAGGTTTCATTTCATTTTCTTCAGGTCAGGTTCAGGTTTTGCCCTTGCCCTGAATCCAAAAACTGGTCTGAAACCAGGTTTAAACCTGAACCTGAAAGGTAGGGTGTAGGTTCCATTCCATGTAAATTGACCACTATTCTGGCACCAAATCTGGCAATTTACACATGTGACTATAGTTCTGGAGTCAGAAGTCACATGACTTGGCCATCAAATGAGGTAATTGGTGCAGGTCACAAGTCACATGACAGAATGTAGTGACTAAATACCATCTCCAGAAGATGTGTGAGCAGTAAATTGAAGTGAAAGGGGGCTAGGAAGGAGATGTGGATCTAAAGCAGGATGTAAAGGGAGTGGCAGAGGCAGAGACTTGAGCAGAGGGTGTAGATATTCTGTAGTACCCCCTGAAAATGTTGGCTTCCCTCATACCTCAGGTTTCAGGTTTAAACCAGGTTTAAACCTGAACCTGACCTGAATGAGACCGAACCTCAGGTCAGGTTCAGGTTTTGCCCTCATGGGTGATTTTGGAACCTGGTCAGGTTTAGGTTTTGCCCAAATTGGGCAAAACCTGACCAAAACCTGACCATGGCAACCATAGTTCAAAGTAACCTATTTCTCCACCAAGAAACCTGCTTACATAACTCTGGAACTTGCCAGAATTGATGACTCATTCTGGATTATGGTTAAAATCAGTGTTCAGCTCAGATATTTCTCATGTCTGAAGGGCTGCATAATTTCAGGTTTGAACCTGGGTTAAATCTCAACCTGACCTGAACCTGAAAACATGGGGGCCCAAAACCTGAACTTGACCAAAACCTGAACCTGACCACAGGTCAGGTTCAGGTTCAAACTCAGGTTCCCAGGGTTTGTAACCTGACTTCAGCAACCATACACCCAGCTGTGTACTGAGCTACTATTCCTCAATGTTGCTCTCACCTTCTGAACTTGTGTCATAATGAGTAGGCAACTAGTTAACAAGCAGTAAGTGGATGCATGGGGCTCAGGGAGGGGAGCTGAGATGAATGGTGATTATCACTGTTTAGTGCTCCTCACAGATCGGATCAGATGCGGATCGGATGGCATCCGTTTGGATTGAAACCTCTCAAGGGGGGATCCGAATCTGCAGATCCAAATCTGTCAATCTGCGGATGGAATCCGCAGATCGCAATATAAAGGTCCTAGCAATGGACTACCATGCAGGAGGGAGACAAGCTTCTCTCGGAGATGCCCCTGGTGCCTTTCAGCTGGGCTTTCCGGCACTGGAGATGTATAGTTTTTCATAGCTACTCACAAGTACAATACAGATGTTTGACTGGGACTAAAAATTGATGAAGCTAGGGCCTCGTACGAGCACACCTCTACAAGCCCTGGGTGGGGGGGTGTCCGGGGGCCTGAACCCAGCACATGACTTTATTGCCATAAAAGGTAATCGCCCACACTCCGGAATTAGCCGTGTCAACAACTCGAACTTCCGTATACTATTTCTCAGGTCTAGGCTTCATTAGAATGCAAGGGCATCTATTTTGTTTCAGCTACAGTATTTTCATTGCATTTTTATAGTGGTTGAAGCTGATTTACCATCCAAATGCATCCATGTTGCCTGTCCGTAGCCTGGATCTGCGGATCCAGATGATCTGCAGATTTTGTCGGATCCCAATCCTCGGATGGAGGCCCACCCACGGGGGAATCCGGATCCGAGCCTATCCGAAGATCTGCGGATCCGATCCGCAGAGATCCGATCTGTGAGGAGCCCTATCACTGTTACAACATATTTTATCATCAAAACAGATAATGAAGCCTGGCATTAATAAGAAAAATTCCTTGTTTATGCATCTCTAAGGACTTCAATATGTTTTGGGGGGTCTGTAGGCTACAGGGAATGAGAAAAACCTATAGAGGAATTGCATCTTGTCCAAAATGGCTCAATTCAGCCTTAATGCCTTGCATGCATATTTTCTGTGCATCCATTTCTGTTCAAATTTGGCACAAAGATTCATTACATGTATCCCTCTAAGATACAAAAAAAAAGTGAAAGGAAATCTTTCACATTGAAGGAGATATAGGGAGATGGCTCATTGAGTGGTGAAAGACTGTACTGTACTTTTTTGAATCATCAATGTGATCATGAATAGAACATTCATCAAGGGATTAATTCAAAATTATGATAAATCCATGGGACTATCTAGCATAGTACTCTCACCTGGTCAACACCTTTTGTGCTTTGCAAGCTCTATATTATGAACCAGAAACAAAACCCTGGGGTGCATCATCTGCAAGCATCAGCACAAAAGTGACCTTGCTCCACCTCTTCTACCCCTCCGTCATCGCCAACCCCTCAGCCACAGAATTGGAGGCCTCCTCACTTGTTGTGCAGACGTACCCGGAAATGCAAGAGAAGATTCAAGAAGTGCTTCTTTTCACGTTCTTCCCCAGTCCTAAGAGCTGATTTACTTTCCCTATTCCTGGCAGCGCTATAAAGCATACATATCCTTGGGAGCTAAGAACGATGTCAAGGAACCCACGACCTAATACAGACTCTTGGCTAGCACTTGGCACTCACTTTCTTGACTGGACATTTGTAGCTTGGGGAACAAGATGGGCTCTCGCCCCTGCTACTTGGATATTTAGACCTGCCCAGAACCACTGTAAGGTCTTGCGCCTTTGCATAGTCCCAGTCTAATACGTGCTATTCATATAGCCATTTCAGCACACATTCTAAATCTCTGCCTAGGGAAATATCCACAATAGTTTTACCTCATAGAAAATACATATGCACTCAAGCTACTAGCTACTTGAGCCTCGAAGGCCCTGGCCCACTTAGAGATCTTGGAGGCACTCTCCGGGGATCTAGGGAGAAAGAATGCCTGGAATTCCGATTCCACCGACGTCCTATGGTCAGGTTTTGGTCAGGTTTTGCCAATTTGGGCAAAACCTAAACCTGACAGGTTCCAAAATCACCCATGAGGGCAAAAACCTGAACCTGACCTGAGGTTCGGTCTCATTCAGGTCAGGTTCAGGTTTAAACCTGGTTTAAACCTGAAACCTGAGGTATGAGGGAAGCCAACATTTTCAGGGGGTACTACAGAATATCTACCCCTCTGCTCAAGTCTCTGCCTCTGCCACTCCCTTTACATCCTGCTTTAGATCCACATCTCCTTCCTAGCCCCTTTCACTTCAATTTACTGCTCCACACATCTTCTGGAGATGGTATTTAGTCACTACATTCTGTCATGTGACTTGTGACCTGCACCAATTACCTCATTTGATGGCCAAGTCATGTGACTTCTGACTCCAGAACTATAGTCACATGTGTAAATTGCCAGATTTGGTGCCAGAATAGTGGTCAATTTACATGGAATGGAACCTACACCCTACCTTTCAGGTTCAGTTTAACCTGTTTCAGACCGAGTTTTTGGATTCAGGGCAAGGGCAAACCTGAACCTGACTGGAAGAAAATGAAATGAAACCTGACCCTGATGGAACCTGACCTGGGTCAGGTTCAGGTTTAAACTCAGGTTCCACAGGTTTAAACCTGAACCGCAGCATCATACTTTGAACTGAAGTTAAACATAAAACCTTATGCAAAGTTTATATTGACTATGCATAGTCAATATAAACTTTGCATAAGGTTTTATGTTTAACTTCAGTTCAAAGTAACCTATTTCTCCACCAAGGAACCTGCTTACATAATTCTGGAACTTGCCAGAATTGATGACTCATTCTAGATTATGGTTAAAATCAGTGTTCAGCTCAGATATTTCTCATGTCTGAAGGGGCTCAGGTTTGAACCTGGGTTAAACCTGAACCTGACCTGAACCTGATAACATTGGGGCCCAAAACCTGAAATCACCCATGAGGGAAAAACCTGAACCTGACCACAGGTCAGGTTCAGGTTCAAACTCAGGTTTCCAGGGTTTGTAACCTGACTTCAGCAACCATACTTGCATGCCACCCAAATCTCATCTTTGTCATTGTCCACCCTGGTCATGCTCATGAAATGTAACTAAGTGCTTGAGTGTGTCTTTCTGAACAATGCAAGCAAGATCATGATTGACAACACCTCCTTCTGACTCAATTTTATGAAGCCAATCTTGATCAATACTGTAGTGTGCAAAAGGATACAGCTTCAGATTGCTGAGGGAGGTGAGGGAATCAGGGATATGCTGCAGAAGGTGTTGCAAGGTACTTAGTTGAACCCTGAAAGGGTCAGACATTGTAGTAGGGAGGGAGCCTGAGGATGGGGTGTGCTCATAGAAATGGGGAGAACATTGACTACTTGGCACAAATGCTGAGGGTATTTTAGACACCAAAAAGTTGACCTCAGGTGTTAGGTGTGTTTTTAACCCAGTCCAAAAGGGGTTGTTTAAAACAACCAGGTATTCAACAGCAGTCTGGAATGCAGAAATAATTTTACGTAATACACTTGTTATCTAGCCTTGCATTTAGGTAATCCTGCCTCACACTTAGCTGCTGAAGTAAATTATCCTGTGGGCACCTCTTCTTAGGTGTTCCTGATGCTCTCCACAGTTCTGGCACCTCGCCACGCTATTTTCCAGCTAGTAAGATGGGGCTCAGAAAATAATCAGCTGGTGGGTGGTGCACCACGTCGGAGACAGCAGGACCAAGGAGTTCATTACGCTCACAGCCGCCCCTCTAGACCTCATCGACCGGACAGCACAGGCTCTCGTATGGCTCTCGAGCATCCCACCTCCCAACCATGTGATTGGTCGCTTAGGGGCGGTCGCATCCGCCATAAATTCTTTAAGGAGGACACGGCACCTCTGCTTTTCTCAAGCGTCGAGGCCCTACAATGGTACATGTGCAAGGTGCGTCTGTGCTTTCATTTTCTCGAGCATCCACCGTTGGCTAAGGTGCAATCTGGGCCAGGCGTACCCGTTGTTCTTGACCCAGGCCCAAAAGTAACTGTCTCCCATCGAGATACGCGGTGATCGCCTCATGTTCACCTAGTCGGACATGGACCCCAGCAACTTCGGCGCCGACCAGGACGGGAAGACGGGCCTGATGGATTTCGCGGAGATATGGGTGTTGCCCGAAACCTTTGTCGCGCATACCATGTCTTCGGGGAAATGCCTCGCCCCTATCGCCATCGCTTTGAGCTTGCCGGGCAGTTCCAATGCCTAGATGGCTACAGTCTCCTCGCTTTTGTGGATGGTGGCGAGCCCGAAACTCGGTGCGTCAACCTCTACCTGATATGGGATTTCAACTAACGTTCGTCACAGGTCCGGACGAGCACGGCAATCCCAAGACTGGGGGAAAGCAAGCGCTAAACGAAGGGGATAGGTTTTGATGTAGTATACTGTTGAGTTGCTATCTCGCCTTGATAAGATCTATTAACCTCAGTTTCACAGGTGGTATATCAATAGGAAAAGGGCTGAGGTTGGGATGGTTGGTGTCCAAGGTGGGTGCAAAACTGAATCGAGTTTTCTCATTGAGAGCCTCCAAGCTGAGATCTCAACTTCTCATTATGACTCGTTCTCCACCACACAAGGCCACGATCACCTGCTCAATATTCTGGTGCCTCGAATACGTTCAAAACTTATGACGTGAATATTCCCTGGACTCCACAATCTCTCCCAAAGTATCCCAGGAGGCAGCCTGAAGACTATGGGTTAGATTCTTTTACTACCTCCACAAGCTCCAATACTACCTTCTTGGGCCATTCCAATGCCAGTTCACACGAGCACCATTCATCTTCAATCATACACTCATCGTCCTGCCCAATCAGTCAGATATCACCCGTTGATGTGAGAAAAGAGCCAACTAGGCCTTGCTCCTATTCTCCACACGATTTTCAAGCCATTATGCAGCATGGGCATTCTCAACCGACAGAAAAATCTTTTTGCGTTCTCCTCAAATGACCTCGCCTCTAATCCCTGGGAACAAATCCTCGGATGACGTACTCTTACATTCATTTTCTGAGTTCGCCAGTCAATATTTGGGGTCGAAATATCGTGACGTGCCTAATTTGCAAGCATCAGCGCAAAAGCGACCTTGCTCCGCCTCTTCTACCCCTCCGTCATCGCCAACCCCTCAGCCACAGAACTGAAGGCCTCCTCACTTGCTGAACAGTTCGAAACCCGCACCATATCTCCATTTGCCACTGATCCGGAGAGCAAATCTCGAAGCGGCGGACGATGTCGTTTGGTCCACACTACCTGCGCGCAAGCGCAAGACTCCAAAAAGGAAGGCAAGGGATTCTGGGATTATCACAACGGCTCGTTTCTCCCTACCTTTAGCAGCCTTCGGCGATAGTCGCGGTCGACCAGCGAAAAGCACTGCAAAGCCAGCCTATCGCCCTCCGCCGAAGCACGCTCCTCACACCACGTCTGTCGGTTGCAAACCCATGGCCGGTGACAACGACTGAGTCTAATGTCTCGACATCATGTGCTACTTCGACGAGAAAAATGGTTGAAGTGGATCAAAATGAGATCTTGACTTCGCAAAATGGTCCGTTATCCCTCCCCCATGTTGTTCCCCTATCCAAGATTCTACTACCGAAACGGAAATTAAACCAGTCGTCAGCGCTTCGGATAACGAAGACCCCTAGCAGATTACTTCGATTTTGTTCGATCAACTTGTGCAGACGTACCCGGAAACGCAAGAGAAGATTCGATAAGTGCTTCTTTTCACGTTCTTCCCCGGTCCTAAGAGCTGATTTACTTTCCCTATTCCTGGCAGCGCTATAAACCATACATGTCCTTGGGAGCTAAGAATGATGCCAAGGAACTCGCGACCTAATACAGACTCTTGGCTAGCACTTGGCACTCACTTTCTTGACTGGACATTTGTAGCTTGGGGAAGAACATGGGCTCTCGCCCCTGCTACTTGGATATTTAGATCTGCCCAGAACCACTGCAGTAAGGTATTGCGCCTTTGCGTAGTCCCAGGCCAATACGTGCTATCCATATAGCCATCGGTACCCATTCTAAATCTCTGCCTAGGGAAATATCCACAATAGTTTTACCTCATAGAAAATATGTATGCACTCAAGCTACTAGCTACTGAGCTCGAAGGCCCTGGCCCACTTAGAGATCTTGGAGGCACTCTCCGGGGATCTAGGGGAGAAAGAATGCCTGGAATTCCGATTCCACCGACGTCCTAAGACAATGACGGGTATGATCAGTCAATAGCTGTATCTTGAGAACGAGTGAATATACTCACACTCGAGCCCCAATCAAAGGTGGGCATATTATCCGTGCCAAGCACACCGCCTAACTTGCGTATTCGTTTCTTCTTCGGTTCTCCTTCCACCTCTTCGGGTGCAGATGGACGCGATGCATTCCAGTCTTCTTAGTCCGAGGGGCAGAAGGTTGCTCCTCTTCATCCCTCGCTGCACGTTTCCCGAGCGCTGTGCGACTCGGTTTCACTCGTCGTTCTTCCTCTTCCTCCTCGTCGGTTTCCACATTGACGACTGGGCGCTTAATATTAGTTTGTTTTGATGCAGGTTTTGCAGTGGTATCCTTGGATACCCTCCGAGGCCTGGGCTTGGGCTTGGGTTGCGTTTTAGGTTTGGGAGGCGGAGGAACACTCGATTCTCGTTCCGAGTCCCTATCATCCTGATTGGATCCGACCATTTCTCCCTCAGACGTAACTGGTTTCCTGGACCGCGCCTTCCCCGCGGGCTAAAAATGTCAACCCCATACCGCATTGGCGTTTTCGAAACCATGAGTGAGATGGACGGTACATGCCTTCTTGGAGGCCCTCCTTGGCTTTCGAGGGGGCGTCACCTCAGAGGCAGATTCGTCCACATTCTGCTCTTGAACCTTATCGTCATCGCTCCCTGTGGCCGATCGTGCTTGCGACTGAGTCTTCTTAGAAGTCGCATCCCGGGACGATTTATTGGGCTGCGGCCTAGACTTTCGCTGCTTCCTGAAAGTGGTCGATAGTTTCACGGGCATTCTCCAGTTCAGACTGGATGTGACAGCACGGTAGATTCAGCAGCTCGCGCGAGAGGTGATGGGCAGCTGACCTCGAGTCGGGCAACCTCTTCTTTGGAAGAAAGCAGCTCTTCCTATCTGCCTTACCCCTCTTGATCTTGATTGCATCATCCTGGACACGGTCCTCCAGCTCCTTGACCCTGGTCTCCAAGTCCGCCTTGATTCTCCGAAGCTCTTCGAGTTCTTGATCCTCACGCTTGTCCAGCCTATGCCATTTCTTGATTTCTTCAATCTTCTCTGCCAAGTCCTGCTTCGCAGACCCCAGGTTCAGCTCGGCCCGTTCTAACTTGGCCGAAACATCCGTCAATTTGGATTCGAGCGCTTCATAAGCTGCCCGAGTGCGGTCAAGATCTGCCTAAAAGTTCATTCTATGTTGGGAAAAGGGCGGTCGCTATAGGATAAGACGGCGTGGGATTTACCTCCAGGTCCTCATTTTTCCGCTTGAAGTGGGCAAGCTTGGCGAAAAGGGCCTGTCTCGAGACTCTCGGAAGCATCTAATTGTGCTCTTACTTCTCGCAGGCTAGCATCTGCTTGGTCCTGGACAAGTCCGATTTCAGTCCTACTGTTCACGAGGGAGAGCCGCCTCTCCTCCTGAGAATCCAAAATACTCAAGGGATTGACGTAAGTACATAGTTGTGGGAAACATAAATCGCACTTTGAGTTCGTCCATTTCCTCTTTCATCCAATATTCCTGGTTTTGAAACTGGGCGAGCTTGTGATCACGCATCAAAGCCGCTATCTTGAGTTCGCGAAGCGGCTGTTCGTAATCACTGAACATTCGCAAACGTTCCTCGTCCATTTCGAGTTGTACTCGCAGGCGAGAAAGATCATGGATCGCTTGTATCTGGAGAGTAAGCATCAACCAAGACAAAAGACTCCGTAAAAGACGATGGTGCGAACGGTTTCACACAGTTCAACCCAATCCTGCTTCTCTTCTGCGTATTGCTGCCGAATTCCTCGCAATGCGAAGTTTCTCTCTTCTTTTGTCACTTCAGCATCTTTCCGCGCTGCATTGCGCTCGGAGATCAGATTTTCAAGTTGGGCATTTAAGTACGCAAAGCGAGCTTCTTCTGGCCGCGGGGACCGGGCTGTCAGGGAGGGCGTCACACCAGTCGGATGCGGAGTGGACACATCCAAAGACGACGAGGACCGGGAAGGTGGATCTATAACAGGTTTCGCTGGGGCTCTATTCGTGGCCTTGGGTGGTGGAGAACGAATCATAATGAGAAGTTGAGAGCTGAACTTGAAGGTGTTCCCTGCGGATGCAAAATGCTCCCAATGAGGAACCTCGATCATTCAGTTACGCACCGCACCATTTCCTCCTCGAGAAAGGTATTAGAAGGTTGGGACATGGGGGATGCGCTACTGGTCCGTATCATCCCAACTAAAAGAGAAGGTGCTATGGTGGTCGGCTCACTACCCATTCCATTTCCCTAAGTCCCTCCGGAACCCCACGACCAGGGCAGCCACAGCTCCTATGGTGAGCTACGTGAACTTGGCTCGCTACTCATGGACGTTCAACGAATTCACGATGGGAACGAATCCAGTGACTGACTTCACAATGGTGATGCAATCCGACAATACAAGAGGGAAGACGGGTATCGTACCTAAGGTCTAGTTTATTGAGTCTTGCGTTTGTTGAGAACCTTGCGCCGTTGCCGCGCCATATGGCTCATCATTATGTACAGACCTGAGAGAAAGTACATAAAGTACATAAGTGTAAAGCTTGAGTTTGTTCGGGGCAATAACGCACCAGGCCACCAGGAAATGAAAAGGACGAGGCGAAGTATATTCCTTAATGGTCCAACTCCCCGAAAACAGGGTGGCGAGAGGCGGAACCGTGGAGAGCATCAGGAACGCCTCAGAAGAGGCGCCCACGGGATAATTTACCCAAAAGGCGGTATATCTTGTCAGAAAATCCTGATTAGATCACTATCCGAGGGGGGGGGGGGGGAAGACAGGGCCTACCGAATATACTGCATAATATATGGTTCATACCCAAGCAGCGCCAACGCGTAGAAAGTATATCGAATGATTTCCGCGATCGACCAAGCCGTCACCATACTCGCATAAATCGGATTGGTGCGGGTCTAAAGTATCGCGTGAGATTACAAGAAAATCAGGCAACGAGGGTTGAAGTACCTCCGCAAAATTCTCAACGATGCCCCATACAAGAGTCAACCGGCTGGCAACTTGCATCGCAGTAGTCCCCAAGGGACTACGAACCAGGCCAAGAAAGACATGGACAACTTCAAGGATCGCAAGCTCTGGACTAGCGCAACTTTCAGACCGACGACAGAGTACAGCGTCTTTGTGCGGTCCAAGTACGTAAGGAGCAAGGGAGGCATAGCATTGTAAATCTGTACCTTAGCCTGCGTAAGCGGTGTCGCGTTCCGCAGGGTCAAAGGTATCTTCGTGATCAAGCGTTGTATTGCGTTCCTAGCAGTCTCTGCCGCGGTGGGATTTATTGGCGGAGCTGGAGTACCCCCCAAGATATGGGAGACTGTGATATAAAGCACGTACGCCCAGCCGGTCGTCGACAGGGCATTATAGGCAAAAAGATATGCTTTCTTAATGCTAAAGCCTTCAGGCTTCTTACTTTGGCCTGAGACGATGGGCATAAGCACGACAAGAAACAGGGTGCATCACTGAGGTACCGAGTACACGCACCTTGACGGCGTGAGGCAGTACTATATACGGTGTCCTTGTCGCTCGACATGTGGTGGGGACGCCGTGAGACTGTGCTGGACTCTTTGGGGATCGGCCAAATAGATACCAACAGATCCTGCTTACGGCTATTCCCACCTGTTTGAACTGGTCATTGCTGGCCTTCCAAATTCTTCTTCTCGTGGCCAACTGTATTTGTATGGCCCTCAGGGCGGAATCCAGAACAGATCCTCAATATCTGACTCGGTAGAGGCTATCGTGCGTGCGCACAATAAGTGATATATGGGATACAATCATTCATTCGAGCGAAACACAGGGCCGACCCTTGGCCTTTCCCGACATATACATATGGACGACGGGCTAATCTCCTGAAGCTTGAATCTCTTACCGACAATAGTTTTGCATCAGTTCGGAGCGCAAAGCTCGATCGCTCCCTGGGACATACTGCAGGTAATCAATGGCTCTCGCTGGGCCGATGACTTGATGTTTAAATCAAGACCAAAGGGATCCACTTCGAATCTGACGGTACCCCAAGAGTTCCGGCGTCAGAGCTGACCGCGACGTGCTGATGCATGTGAAGGACGAAGATGCGTTTCGGTGGATTAGCCTGATATCTGTCAATGTTTATATATCGGGGAAGCGCGCGAAGCCAAGTAACCGAGGCTCTGGAAAGAGCCTCCAGCCAATCCTCAGTGAGAGGGAGTTGACCAAAGCACGTACAGGATGTTCTCATTGACAAGTGTAATTTGGCGGATCGTCAAGAGTGGAATAGGCCTGCGCGTTGAGGACGGATCGGTACCTACCCCCTAACACCATGGTGCTACCACAACATATCATGCGCCGCATCGTTACCGGAAGCCTTCCACCTGACATGGACTCCATCCTCCCTGGGATTTCGTATCATTTTCGCCGCATGTACGTATTGGGAACCAGGATATATAGATCTGCTCACTCAGATACCTCTCATAGAAATGAATTCCGTTTCATTAGACGCAAACCGGCGGTCCTGGAAGGAATTCCTGGCAAAAACATCCGGTTTCTTGTGACCGTTAGAATTCCCGGAAGAAAGAAAGATTTTCTTATCGTTCGATCACCCCCTGCTCATTCCAGGGCGTACAACCTGGTGAATAAATTCCATCCGTTTCTCTTTCAAGCCCTCATTTGATGCTCTTGGAATGACGCTTCAACCTGTCATACCATTCCTTGGTCCTAGACCTGTTTCCGCAGTGGAGCCTGACGTGGGACCTGACGCGGTACTCAGCATGGAGCCCTACGCAGAACCTGACGCGGAGCCCATCCAAATGCAGCAACCCACACTCCGTTTCCTCGCTCCCCTGATTCTACCTGTTGTAATTGCATGTTTCGCCCTCACCACCTACCCTCACGGGGAGCCCACGACAGCTACGTCTCACGATCTTAAACGCGCGATTGTTAAGACAGGCGCCTCTGCATACAGATCCGAGTTTCAGGCTAAGCAGACTGAGGTTTGGAGGCATGCTGAATATTTGTCTGAGACGTACGCATCTGCGTTTTGGAAGAAACAGGCTGAAATTTGGGCTCACTTGGCAGAGGCGGCGGAGAGAAACAGGCCAAGGGTGCCTTGATGGGGATTTTTCACCCTTCTGGCCCCTCATTTTTATGATGATACCTCGTATTCTTCATGGCTTACCTTTACACTGAACAACTTATACCCATATATACACTATATTCCTGCACGGGAGCATACAAACATCGGATTGAAAAGCCGACTGGCCCTCCTGCGACTTAGTTCTTGTTGTTCTCGTTATTCAGTCTTTAGGGGCCGTGTGGTGCCCAGTGCCATGCGACTCACACGACTCGTGACTCGACAACTCTGCTAATACCCCCTTCATTTCTGGACGCTTGGATGTAGCAGAGAAAGAATAAGGCGGGTTTGTTGCCATGGAAATTGTGACTGGAGCAGACAGAGCCGACTGACGCGATCCACCATCACTCTTAGTCCCCCAACCAGACCAGAATGAGGGAGAAACGCAATTACGTACACGCCCATCCCCCACGCCTACCCTCCAGCACGGTGTCCACACGGTGCTTAAATAATTGGATATCACAAAATCAATCCCGGCAAGGCTATTAACAGAGCAGAGACAGAGCCGACAAACCCTGTATTTCCTCTATTATCAATTGTTTTAGAGTGAATGGAGGAATACTTTTTGGGAGCACACCTGATTGCGATGCTAAAGGAGAAAGACCAAAGGGAAGATTGCCACTGAAGTTGCAGTCGGAGGCAGAAATGGACACGTAGTTCTTTACAGTAAGAGACGTCGATAATTTCGAGGCACCCCGTATGAGTCAACACCTGAAATCGAGATACATGCTGTTGAAATAGGTGATAATGTGATGTGCCCTTTGGGGATAGTGGAGCATTCGAAACCAGTGTTCAACGCTGGATTGAAATGGCGGAAGCGCTGGGCGCCACAAGTCTAAGCACATATATGGTATACTATTATCACAGCTTCGGCAGCCTGTTTCCATTAGCTTGGGCTGATGACTGCGTGCTCGCCTTCCTCCTATTGACGTCAATTGGGACAGTCAAGGCGACCTGATTTGAGACAGCCACGCAGAACATCTTGTCTCGCCACTCCTCATCGTCTGGGTTCAGCACACCCTTCTCTCCGATAGCACTGGGTGCGGTCCACACTTCCGATCGAAGCTGTGCGATATAGGGAAACGGGGCGTGTCAGCCTGTTCCATACTATGAGACGACAGAGAACCTAGGGTTCGTACATCGTGTCTTCCTTGATGAATGAAGCGTCCTGTACTGAAGATTCCAAATGTATGCGGAGAAATGTAATGCGGCAAGGACGATAGCTTCACTTTGAACTCGAGTGCCAGCGTGAGCGTTGGAAACCAACTAGTTCATTTTAGTATCATGAGGGTGGTGAACCATAGGACAATAGCAGTACACACCTCAGGCCCGGTCGATCACCCTCTGGAAAAAGCTCCGGCGGACTGCGTCCCATATCAGCGAGGAATGCTATTGCGGGTAGGGAAAGCCTGACGCCTTTCTCCTCGCCAAGCATTTCGTACCCTGAGATATCAGTGGCCCAGATTTGGCGGAGGCATTCAGCAAAGGTAGAGTGGGGTCATAAGACGACGGAATCCACAAACTGACATTCCGCACGGTCAAAACCACCATCATTCTCACGAGGAGCAATAGCCTTGGCAAGAAACCTTTCTTCTATAGTCCTATCAAAACTCGTCTTCAATAGGGAGCGGGGCGTCGTTTTTGTTTCAAGTAGGAAAGATTCAGAGATGGACGGGTGTTGCCTGAATGGTATTCGTGTAGCAAATGGATGAGGAGGTATCATTGTTGGGGAACTACGATCACCACTCCCGGCCGTCAGATCGGGAAGCGTACCAACGATGACATGGGATGTAAGATTCAGCTGGCCCTTTGCACGAGGTGAATACCAGGGTGGAATGTTGCGAGTGTCGGGCTTACCTTTTGAAAGAAATCGGCGATGAGGTTTGAGAATCGGCGTCCTGTCCGCAGTTGACGTATATGAACCTCATAAGCCTCTGGTCGAGATGGAACAAGAAAATAGGAGGAGATGTGGATTGGATCAGGGTGCCCCGTCGTTGATTGAGAATGGAGGACGGCTTCAAGGATGCAACCCATAACATAGCCTTCAAGGGGTGGGCAATGAAACCTCTTCAGTGGGACTCGAGACATTAACCCATACCTCCATGAGGCACACTTGGATGGAAAACGATGAGGACAACCAAACCAGTTATTCACACAAGAGAAGTCACACTTACACTCCTATCGTCCAGAAGGGGTCAAGAGTCCCCGTGTATACACGCGTCCCATCATCTAGAGTGCGGTCAAAACGAACGGTGACGGCCTGTGAATACAGCATCGACCGTTACAGCGCAGTCTCCCAAGTGCCCACGGGTGACGATTTAAAGGAACCGGATGTTTTTCGGGTTCTTCCTCTACCGGACCACGTATGGCAGCACGTATTGAGGGACCGTCGATAAGGATCTATTCGTCATTGATCACCCTGCTGTTCTCGCGTCTGCGAAGCCTATTCTGCGTGGGGTGACAGCATGCGCTGGGGCGTGGGGTGCTCTGGTCTCCCTTGTCATCCAAGGCGGTTCGCAACTTGGCGTATACGCCTATGATCACTGTAGCAATTGATCGTCAGACACCGACTGATTGATTCTTGGAGGAATGGTACATCCACGTCGCCAACTCAGTGGGAGTACTCTGCATCTCAGGACTATCTCAGGCCATGCGCACATCGAGACAATGTCGTCTCTAGATCTCTCTCCGGGGACGGACATGGACAGATCCACCAGCGCCCTATCCACAGCGCCTTGCGAGGTTTTCCCGTGACCTGGTCTTCCTAGCATTAATCCTCGGCACGGAAACCGTCCTCTTCGCCTTTTGTCTATCCTCCTTTGTGTAATCAATGTCTCACGGGCGCCTGTGTCTCCATCTTTTTGAACGTGCCTCGTTTACCGTTCTTCATTTCTCCCCTATAGAAGGATGGACTGTCGTCGATTATCTGTCTTTGGTCGCAGCTCACATGTTATACGTTATCGTTTTTTGTCAATCTCTTCCCCAAGATCTCGAACACTCCCTCCAGAAGGTCTCGGAGGCCACTTGCGTTCTCATACGGACTAATTCTGAAACTCCATTGTGTACATTGCGGTTGTCCATCACATACAGTATTCCTCGATTCCAGCTTGGGTGACGAGAAATTTAAGCCCGTCCCCCACCTGTAGGGTCATTCATACTTCGTTTTCTATATCGACACACGCCCCGACACCAGCCAAATCCTCATCAATTTCCTTCTAATGCAAATTGAACTCGTGGACTCGGACTTGCGATCTTCACTTTTCGGAAAACATCGCAGTATGTATTAGCTTTGGTACATTGAGTGAAGAATGTCTTTATGCAGACCTAGTCTATAATGGTGGTCTTGCCCCCTGTGCCACCTCAAGTGGTGGAATCATTCTCGATTTCATTAGGGTCACCAAAGAGGCGGCTGTGTCTCATGAATTGAGAAAGGTATCGTAGGAGATTCCATTTCTCCTGTGCAACTCACATGACATTCATCAGATATTGGTATCCAAGTTGAGTTGACGTCCTCGGCTTCTTTACTCTTCATTCGTAGATCGGACTGTGGTTCTGGGGGATTTTCACCCCAAATGATATCCAGCTACGGTGCCCTCAAGTCGATTTGTTTTACCGTTGAATTAGCGGTTGTCTACCCGATCTCGCGAACAAATCCAAGATCCGATCCGGTCGAACCTTGCCTCTTCAATTCAGATATTCCTGTTTCCGATGACTTGGCTTAATCTTTGGGGAGAGTAATTCATGCCCGAAATGCGGTGCTTCAGGAATTCTGGCTTTCGCCTTCTCACGCCCTACATGAAGGAACATGCGTGAATTCACGGATTACGCATCTTCTAATATCGCCACTCCTGCCTTTTATACTATCGGTTATTTTATGCACTACAGATGATGGGCCACAGTATCTGTAAGTACGAAGGAATTGGTGATCACCTAGCCATTACCGAGGGGCTCGCTTCGTGACATTGTCCCTCGCGCTTCACGTCCAATCTCAACATTACGCGCGATCTCTATCCGTGTCTCTAAATTCTTCATATCGTACTCGTAGCGTACGACAATGGATAGCGTTCTCATGTCCTGCTTATCGATTCGAAAAGCGGTTTGATAATGATAATTGCAGCATGAGGCTCTGCCTTGGCAGGCACTATCGCCAGATGCTTAATGGTACTGTACCAGGTGTGTGTAGAGAGGTTGGTGGGCTGCTCAAGGAGGTACCGGATATTGCCACGTTGAATTCATCCAAGTTCAGCTCTTCCCATGATTCAGATGTCGATCAACACGCCCTGTTTGGTCCGCGATGATAAAGATTCTCCATTGTGGGACAAGGGCCCTCGTTTGGGTATCAGGACAGATTTCACGAATGACTCATTTTGGGCCAAACGCATTCAATTGTCGCTGTATAGTCTCGGTTGGGTACTAGAATGCATATGACGGGAGAACATCCGCATGGCTCACAAGACCGTCTTCAATTTCGGTTGATGCATTGAAGGAGATACAAAATACTGTAGTGTTTACGATCTTAGCGACATCACGTGGCAATACGTAATTTCTGTCACACCCCGGATCTGGCGATACCCCTCGGGGGGTGTGACACCCCCCCAATTAGCGATGACCTCCTGGGGCTGTCGGCCCAAAAACTATCCCCCTGCTTCCAGAATGTAGTGCCAGAAATCTGATCTGCGGAAGCAGTGTCAAACTACTGTACATGGTGGAATCACAAGGGGGACGAGGATGCGAAAGAAATAATCACCGATGATGGCCTCTATGTGCCCAGGAACTCGCGTGTGGGGCGAGAGAAGCACGAGGCATAGTTCTAGCTTCATTTCCCGTAGTTTCCAGCCCCTTTTTCACTTGTGACACGTAATGATATTGGCTCTTGTGACGTGTGACACGATACTGCCAGTGTGACGTGTGACATATCGCACTACAGTAAAAGTGC
This sequence comes from Hydnum rufescens UP504, assembly GCA_014904985.1. Classification (NCBI taxonomy): domain Eukaryota; kingdom Fungi; phylum Basidiomycota; class Agaricomycetes; order Cantharellales; family Hydnaceae; genus Hydnum; species Hydnum rufescens. Next base: position 317,871 of record MU128949.1, on the reverse strand, counting down.
ATGTAAGATTGAGATATTCGCAACAACTTGGGATTAGAATCAGAAGGAAAAAGAAGTAATATTGGCACATCTTGTGAGGGATTGAGCCACGAGCCCTAGACGGTTGGCCTTATCGGTTGGGCCCAGATTGGGTGTTTTGGCCCATGTCTCAGTGATTAGTAATCGACTCTGGGAAATCTGAACCCTAGTCTCAGCGTATTTGCATTTATAATTTTTCCTCTTCCACATAGGGATTCCCAGTTCACAGGCACTGACCAACCAAGAGCAGTTTGGGGAACAGTCGGCGCCAGGGGCCAGTCTCGGCGTTCCCCGCCTACCCGTTATATAACTTTCCGCCCCGCCCGGATGTAAAACCGAGAACCGAGAATTCGGCGCAATTTATTTTGAACGCGACTCAACACCACCCGGATGCAAAACAAGAAATAACTCAACGGCGGCACAAGCTGAGGATGGTTAGGTTACTAGATACGGTCTCTAGGTAGCGGAAACATAAGTAAATAGTTCATAAATTAAACTATTTGACAAGCACTGAACGGGTTTGGAGAAGATTCTCAAGAATTCCGAAAAGGAAATTTCCACCTTCTTGCGCGCGCGACTATGAAGGTAGGGGGGATCATGTAGATGACCCCATACAATAGCACGAAGATCTTGCATGGTGCAAGCCGGAGTACCAGGTGAGCGCTTAATTCGAACATTGAAAAAACTTCAACTTCGGCGGGAATTAAACAGGCGGTACGCCAAAAACTCATTCGAAAGCCCCCAGCTCTATCACCCTGCACTACACACTAGACGCATGCAGATATCATTTCGTACGTATATAACACACTCCTGATCTGCCGCCGAGGCATGACTCTGATTGGATCCAAACTAGTGCGCCAAATTCTCGGTTTGCATCCGGCCGGGGCGGAAAGTCAAGACTGCGTTATATAACTTAAGAGTCGATGTGAGACCGCCCCTAAGGATCAATGTTGTTCTCGCAAGCGGTCGCTGTTCACTTTGACCGCATCTTGGATGATGAGACGCGTGTATACATGGGGACTGTTGATCCCTTCTGGACTATAGGATCGTAAGACTCATTTCCCCGCCGTGAATACCTGGGTGTAGTTCTTACGTTTCTTTATCCAAGTGTGCCCCATGGAGGTATGGATTGACTTCCTTGGAATAGATTGAAGACGATTTACTACTGATCTCTTTAAGGCTATCTTTTGGGCTGTATCCTCGAAGCGGTGATACATTCTCAATCGACGACGGGGCAGCCTGACCCAATACATCTCTCCTCTCACTTTCTTGCTGCATCCCGGCCAGGCGCATATGAAATTCGCATATCTCGCGTCCGAACAGGACGACAATTCTCAAATCTCATCGCCCATTTCTTTCAAAATGTGAGTCGAATAGCAATACTTGGGTTACTCTGGTATTTACCTCGCTCAAAGAACCAAATTAACATCACTTCGCACGTCATTGTTGGCACGCTTGCTCCAGCAGTGATGACGAACGATCGGAGTTGCCTAACAATCATTCCTCCGCATCCATTTGCCATACGGACGCCATTTAGGCAGCACCCTTCCATGTCTGACCCTGACCAACTTCCGAGTATACTCGCTTTCCGCTCGCAGTTACGGGCGAGTTTCGATAGGATCGTAGAAGAACGGTCTCATGCCAAGGCCAATGCTCCTCAGGAGGGTAACGGATGTTTTGATTATGGGGCATGTAAGTTCCCGTCTGCCGTCATCTGATGCCCTTCTCTCCTTTTCTATGTGAGCCCTCATCTGGGTGCTGATATCTTAGGGTATGAGATACTTGGAGAAGACAAGGGCTCCAGGCTTTCGATGCCCGCCGTTGCGTTCCTTGCCGATTTGGGCCGGAATGCTCCGGGGATCCTGCCAAAGTGTGATAGACCAATCTCACCGTGAGTGTTAGTACTGCTCCATAATTCAAGGACTTGACGCGAAGGCATTCTAAAACAATGTAGTTGGTATCCGACGCTCACGCTGGCAATTGAATTCAAAGTAAAACTGTCCTCTCTGCCAGCCTGCACTGCCCCGCGTACTTTCGGGGTTTTCAGCACAGGACGCTTCATCCATCAAGGAAGACACGACGTACGACCCCTCAATTGTCCATCGTCTCATTACATGAGAATATTAACATTCGTCTTTTCTAACGGGAACATAGGCCCAAGCGGAAATTTGGACTGCTCCCTGCGCTATTGGGGAGAAGAGGAAGAGGGAGTTGGGCTCTGGGACTGAGGAGTGGCGGGATAAGATGTTGTGCGTGGCGATCGCAAGGCAGATGGCCCTGACAAGCACTGTTGGTGTGAATAAGCGGCTGGCAAGGGAACAAGCCCCATGCCAGACTCGTGGAAACAGAGCAGCACACCTGTGAGATATGATCAATAATAACAGGCAGGATATTCAGAATTTTAACTCCCGGCGCTTCCCTCGAGTTCCTGAGTGTCTGTGCCTATTTTAGAACCAGGACTGGAGATGTCCCAAATCCGGGACTCGATGGGGTATGCAGGAGTGTGCTTGAGCCAGGTGAACTTGATTGCCCACTAATTCAAGGACAATGGGGAGGCTGATACCCACTGCAGTCGTCAGGTGCAAACGTTGGCTTTGAGGCCAGATATAAACCATACAGACTGGCTAAAACCCATTGCTACCAAATATCCCTGGTGTGACATTTTGGCGCCCGGAAATCCCCGAAAACAGGCGCGCTCATTCATTCATCCTGGTCCGTCTGCCCTATCAGCGACTGTGGACGGTTCCTTCAAGTAATTTGGTCGGAGGCCGGGCACGGCCCCTCCTGAAATGCGCAGCCACCAGCTCTCGTGGGACCCAATTGACGGCTTGAGTTTGTGTATTTTTGCCATGACACTTGTACACCTACTGTATCTACACGTCTGACAAATTCATTTTGACCATTTGGCACGTCTATCGGTTATCGAAAGCAGAGGACTTTCAACCCACCTGCTTACTTTCCGTTGTTGTACGGCTGCAGATGCCGACGCTACCACGGAAAGGGTTTGGCCCACACTCAGATGGTATCAGTTCTAGGCCATTCAGGGTCGAGTTTTGGTGTGTGTGTGATCCACATATTCTCCCAACGGCGGATGGGTTCTCGCGCTTAAGTCAGATGCAACAGGTGCGTGGATGGCGAGAAGCTGAGTGGTGTTGTTGCGGTCGGCAAAGGCGTACGAAACTTTCGGCAAACGCCAAACCCTCGTTCAGAATTTCAAATATTCCGGAGCCGAGTTCTCTCGCCAACGGCGCAACTTGACTGCACTGCTGGTATGTGCCAATCGTACTGGATGCCATATAATCATAATCAAGATTAACCATGTTTGTCTGACCGTACCTGAAACGAAGTAGCGATAACCTGATAGCGCAGGATAGCGCTTACACAGCCCAAGCCAAGCGAAAATGATCATTTCCCCGACCCTCTTGAGGGATTCATACCCAGGCAAGTTGAACTTGCGTAATCGTAACCCCTGACGTCGCGTAGCTGCATAGCCGCGTCGACGTCGGGGGCACCGATGGGGAAAGCTTGATCCGCAAAGTAGCGCGAATACAACCCGGGAGTTGGCTTATCATGTATCCTCTCCACATGGGGTACTACACTGCTGATTTTCTGTGAAGCGTCGATAGCTCCATATAAGATGGAGCTCGATCGAAAAAATTTCCCTTGTCCCCTCTCTCCTGGCCCCAGACGACATGGCTGAACTCGAAACCCTCCAGGTCATCGAGCAAAAACCGTCCTTGGGCGTACAGAACGATGTAACTGGGCAAAAAGACCATGCACGCGCCCAATCCTATACGTCTTCTCAGGACAAGGAGGCACACGTGAAAGCAGTCGAAGAAGCCCTATCGGAAGAAGAGGTCGAAGCACAGGATGGGAAAGCTCAGGGATTGTATGCCAAGTACAGGGTGTTCATTCTTTGTGCTTCGATCATCGCTGTCCTTGGGTGGTGGATTAGTTCCATCGTTGTGCCAACTTCTCGACCTCGTTGGGTCAGTATGGATCGAATCCACACTTCCTGCCGCCGCTCGATTTATCGTATATGTCTATCAGATTACTCTAACGGTTTTGGCATGGAACCTTGTCTCGTGAGTCCGAGCGTCGAGTGCGTCACGCCCTCATCTCGTTCTGACCCCCGCTTGTCCAAAGGGTCATTGCTTTCCGGTTTACTCCAAACTCTGTCGTAACGAGACCCGTCAGTGCAGTCTGGGGTCCCTTCGTATCGCGTCCTTTCTTCTCTATCCCCTACCGTACTCGCCTTGCCATGGGGTGGCTCGCACTCATTGGCATTGTTTTCGGGTCAGCCTTTGGATTTAAGCCCCCTCCGGCAAGTGGCTGTTTATTTCGATTCAGGACAGGGTCCTCATGATTTTGTAATCGGGCCCTCAGGGTAGCACCTACGGAGACCGTGCGATATCCGTGTTTGGTCTTGCTGTATTCCAATTCGGCTTCTATCTGGCCTCGAACGCACGGAATGACATTCCCTGGAATACGGTTATTGTTGGACTCTTCTTTCAGCAAGCCATCGCACTCTTCGCCTTGAAGACCGATGCAGGATTCAGGATTTTCAAGAAGGTTGTGGGCTTGGCTAGAGAACTCCTAGACGAGGGCGCACATGGGGCCCAGTTTTTCTTCGATGCTGATACCGTTGCCAAGCATTGGTTTTTCATCAACATTTTGAGCGCGATTATCTTTTTCGTGGCCTTCGTTCAGATGTGAGCCACATTCATCTTGACCTCGTACAGCCTGGATTTAACCTTGTCCACTAGGTTGTACTATGTAGGGTTCCTTGTTCAGTATCCTCATGTCTCACTCTAAAATCGCTATATCCATAGTTCGGCGTAATGCAGTGGTTGATTGCGGGATGGTTCGTGACATTGATATGACTGGATCCTAAGCGGTGTGGACTGACCTTCCATCCAGTGCATGGTTTTTCTCCAAGAGCATGGATATCTCGGGTGCCGAGGCCGTCGTCGCTGTTTCGTCTCCCTTCTTCGGTCCAGGTGAAAGCGCATGTCTCGTTCAGCCTTATGTGGACCTCATGACACCCTCGGAAATTCACTTGACGATGACTTCCGGTTCGTGCTGTTCGAAGATATGTATTATAGGAGAGTCAAGTGATATCTTTGTTAGGTTTCTCCACCCTTGCCGGTTCATTGCTCACTGCATACATCACTCTGGGTATTTCCCCAAGGTATGTAACTTAACCCTCCCGTAATTCCGTATCCTTCACGCCGTACTTTGTCAGAACAATTCTGACATCTTCAGTAATGTCTGTTCCGGCCTCGATTGCCATAAGCAAGCTGCGCTTCCCCGAGAAAGAGGATCCTATTACTCGGGGAAACGTGGTGGTTGACCGCGGCATACAGTCGAAGCATGAGCCTGCAAACGCCCTTCACGTACGCCTCCCATGTATCTAAGATCCGATCTTAGAGATTTATGATCTGTCTCTTTGTAGGCTTTCTGTAACGGTGCATCATTCGGACTGGTGGTCGCTGGTCGGATCTTGACCAATGTGTTAACGATCTTGGCGCTTGTATATTCGATAGACGGCATTCTCACATGGCTCGGCAAGGGTTTTGCCATCCACCACCTCACCCTCGAGCTCATATTTGGGTATATTTTTTATCCTCTCACATTCCTCATGGGTCAGTTGTACTCTCTTTTTCTCGGCTCCGTGTAGTTGATCTTGCATTTGCCACCTGTTAAGGCACCCCACGACCGGAAATCCTTCGTGTGTCGCGTCTCATTGGAAAGAAATTCGTCGCCAACGAGTTTGTTGCATACCTTGATTTGCAAGCTATCCAAAAGGGGCCTCACCCCCTCTCCTTACGGGCATACACTATTGCAAGCTATGCTCTTTGTGGTTTTGGGAACTTGGGTAATTATTACTTGCACGATCCAGCCTTGTTTTGCTAGATTAAATACCTTGTTTGCTCTAGGATCTGTGGGTATCCAGATTGGTGTGTTATCAGCCCTCGCACCCTCCCGTGCAAGAGTTATCGCCAGAATCGCTCCTTCGGCACTATTCTGTGGGTTCATCGCCACGATGCAAACTGCCGGGATTGCGGGGACCTTGGCTTAAAATTTGTCTGAATTTCTCGTGGGACACTGCGGTGTTCCTTCTGGCTTTTTTTCCTTTTCACATGCAGGGGTTCAATGTCTTGTTGGATGTATTTCAGTTTGGGTGTAGATTGGGTACCACAATGACATGCATATGCTTGTCGACAAGAGTTTTGGCAGCATTCCTTGATCCACTCACGGGGCTACTAGAATGTCCAGAACCAAGGTTGTTCAACGTGCGAGACAACCAAGGGCCTGAAAGTCAGCCCTACGGTCCCAGGTGATGAGACGGGAGGTATGAGTTATAAGTGATACATCTACACATCTAGTGTGGCATGTGACTTTTTTGTGATGAGCAATAATGACAATTAATGACCAGGTGTGATGTCGGAGACAAGCACACCGTAGGTTCATGTCACGTGTCGTAGAGCCTTTGCTTTTGTCACGCGTCACAGAGGGTGGTGTCACACAGAAACTTTGCCCTACTCTGCCAATTCCGGTATTTCTTTCGTTCCCGGTTGCGTTCCCACGCCATCCATCTTCAGTATCAAGTCTATGAAAGAAAAACATGGACTATATTTCTAAATCTTCTGTCACCTTGTCTTCTTCCACTATAGCAATATTAGATCCAGTGAGGCCTCTTACAACCTTGATTATAGCCTCAGTGGTGGTCCACCAGAAGACCAATGCTACTGAACATTTCTAGTTTCCCAAGCAAGTACCCCGTCAAATTAAATTCGAGTATACAAGGTCCGAAGTGGCCTAGATATTGTAAGCCGGGGTCGCCAAGAAATGAAGCCCTACGACGAAATCCGATGAGGGTAAGCATCTGGACTTAAGACTGACTCGTGCAGGTACTGACAAGTCTAAGGTGAAGCTTCGATCCATCCGAAGTAAAGGTGCCCTAAAGAAGTCACCCGCCAAAGACCCCAGTACGGCTACAGATAATCATCGGTAAATGTGGCCGGGCCAAGTTTTCCCTCCAAGTTTTTGGGGAACAGGGGGATTACGCCCAGCTACCTGAAGAAGACAGCCCCCCAAGGTCGTTCCCGCGCAGTCGGCCCTACCCAAGTTTAAAATGACGGGGGTGCGGCTATCCCCGACAGGGGCACGGAAATATTGCATGCACCAGGCCGCCTTCTACCGCCTTACAGAGGTGCGACTAGGCACAGTAGCCGCCATGGTGTTGCCTATCTCTCTCTTCAAGCGGCAGTATGGAGAGCGGCATACGATCCCGCCCGCAAGAGGCCCATGTACGTAGTGTGACGTTTTTTTTTTTCAACACCGCACTCTGAATCAGCGACTCACCGATGCTGCTTCACCTTGAGCTCCCGGTAGGGCTAGTAGCTCGGATGTTCTCACGCGAGCAAAAATGGGAGGAGGATCGATCCGTAGGAGACCTGGTCTCTTATGTGCCGCGAACTGACTGGACTGCTAGTATGTATGCAGTAGCATACAGTATTATATGCCATACGATCATAATTAAGATTAATCATGCTCGTCTGACCGTACCTGATGCAAGGTAGCGCAAGGTAGCGATAACCTGATAGCGCTTAATAGACAGCATGAGCCAAGCGAAAATGACTATCTCCCGGGCCCCGTTGAGGGACTCAGACCGAAGCAAGCTGAACTCGCATAATTGGAAACCCCGAAGCCACGTAGCCCCATAACCGCACCGGCGACGGGAGCACAGAGGAAAGCTCTGAGGCTTGATCCGCAAGGTAGCGCGGGCGGCGGGAAGAGCCCGGGAGTCGGCTTATCATGTACTGTACCCACATGGAGCATTAAGCTTCTGATTTTTTGTCAAGCGTCGGATAACTCCATATAACATGCAGCTCAATAGAAAAATATTCGCTTGTCCCCTCTGCTGGCTCCCGACGGCATGGCTGAACTCGAATCGGTCCAGGTCATACAGCGAAAGCCGCCGTCATTGGAGGTCAAGAACGAGGTAAACGAGGAAAAAGATCCCGCCCAATTCTATACGTCCTCACAGGACAAGGGGATACACGCGAAAGCAATCGAAGAAGCCGTACCGCAGGAAGAGGTACGGGATAGGACTGGGCAAGGATGGTATGCCAAGTACAGGGTGTTCATTCTTTGCGTTTGGATCGCCATTATCCTTGGGTGGTGGATTAGTTCCCTCGTTGTGCCAAGTTCTCGACATCGTTGGGTCAGTATGGACCAAATACACCCACACTTCCTGCCGTTGCTCAATTTACCGTGCATATCCATTAGATCCCTCATACGTTTTGGGCATGGACCTTTATGTTGTGAGTCCGGGTATTGAGTGCGTCGCGCTCTTATCTCATTCTGACTTGTCCAAAGGATCATTGCTTTCCGGTTTATTCCAAACTCCGTCGTAACGAGACCCGTCGGTACAGTCTGGGAACCCTTGATATCGCGCCCTTTCTTCTCTATCCCTTATCATACCCGCCTTGCCATGGGGTGGCTCGCACTCATTGGCATTGTTTTCGGGTCGGCCTTTGGGTTTAAGCTCCCTCCGGCAAGTAGCTCTTCGTTTCGATTCGCCACAGGTCCTCATAATTTTGTAATGGCGTCCTCAGGGTAGCACCTACGGAGACCGCGCGATATCCGTGTTTGGTCTCACTGTATTCCAATTCGGCTTCTATCTGGCCTCGAACGCCCGCAACGATATTCCCTGGAATACGGTTATTGTCGGCCTCTTCTTCCAGCAAGTCATCGCACTCTTCGTCTTGAAGTCCGATGCAGGATTCAAGATTTTCAGGTGGATTGCGAACTTGGCTCAAGATTTCCTAGGCGAGGCCGCACCTGCCGCCCAGTTCTTCTTCGATGCCGATACCATTGCCAAGCATTGGTTTTTCGTCAACACTTTGAGCGCGATTATCTTCTTCGTGGCCTTCGTTCAGATGTGAGCCACGTTCATCTTGACCTCGTGCAGCGTGGATTTGACCTTGTCCACTAGGTTGTACTATGTAGGGTCCCTTGTTTCGGTATCCTCGTGTTCCACTCTAAAACCGTCATATCCGTAGCTCGGCGTAATGCAGTGGTTGATCGCAAAATTGTTCGTGGCATTGATATGACTTGAATCCTAAGTGGCGTGGACTGACTTTCCATCCAGTGCATGGTTTTTCTTCAAGACCATGGGCGTCTCGGGTGCCGAGGCTGTCGTCGCTGCTTCTTCACCCTTCATTGGCCAAGGCGAAAGCGCATGTCTCGTTCGGCCTTATGTGGACCTCATGACACCCTCGGAAATTCACTTGACGATGACTTCCGGTTTGTGACGTTCAAAGATACGTATTATTATAGGAGAGTCAAGGGATATGTTTATTAGGTTTCTCCACTATCGCTGGTTCTGTGCTCACCGCATACATCAATCTGGGTGTCCCCGCAACGTATGTAATTCAACCCTCGTGTGATTTCGTATGCTTCATGCCCTGCCTTGTCAGAACACTTGTGACATCTTCAGTGATGTCTATTCCAGCTTCTATCGCTATAAGCAAACTCCGCTTTCCCGAGAGAGAAGAACCCATCACTCGGGGAAATGTGGTGGTTGACCGCGGCATAGAGTCGAAGCATGCGCCTGCAAACGCCCTTCACGTACGCCCCTCATGACTGTGAGATTCGGTCATTCGGTCTTAGAGATTTATGCTCTGTCTCTTTGTAGGCTTTCAGTAACGGTGCATCATTCGGACTGCTGGTCGCCGGTCAGATCTTGACCAATGTGTTGACGGTCTTGGCACTCGTGTATACGATAGACGGCCTTCTCACATACATTGGCAAGGGCTTTGCCATCCACCACCTGACCCTCGAGCTCATATTTGGGTATATTTTTTATCCTCTCACATTCCTCATGGGTCAGTCGTGCTTTCTTTTTGCTCACCTTTGTCTGGCTGATCGTGCACTTGTCGCCTCGCTCTTTAAGGCACCCCGCGACCGGAAATCTTTCGCGTATCGCGCCTGATTGGAACGAAATTCGTCGCCAACGAGTTTGTGGCATACCTCGATTTGCAAGCGATCCAGAAGGGGTCTGACCCCCTCTCCTTACGGGCATACACCATCGCAAGCTACGCCCTTTGTGGCTTTGGGAACTTGGGTAAATTATTATTATTATTATTACTCGCATGATCTGCCCTCGTCTTCGCCGGATTCAATGCCTTGTTTGCTCTACTTAGGATCTGTCGGCATCCAGATCGGCGTGCTGTCGGCCCTCGCACCCTCCCGCGCAAGGGTGATCGCCACACTCGCCCCCTCAGCACTGTTCTGTGGGTTCATCTCCACGATGCAAACTGCGGGAATTGCGGGGACCTTGGTTTAGATTCGTCTGGGGATTTCTCATCGGAACCTGTGGTGTTTGCTCCTTCTGGCCTCTTTTTTTCTTGTTTTTTCACTTGAAGTATTTAGCGGTGTAATGTCTTGTTGGATGAATTTCAGTATGCGTGTGGATTAAGTACCTACAATTAGCTCGTACACTTGTCAAGGCCCACTGCAGGCGGAAGCAAATTCCCCTCAGAGATAGTCTCCCTAGGCAGACGTCACGCGGAGCGTGACGTCTGCTTCCAGATCAAAAAGCTTACTGTTAGGTCCCAATTTCGGAGTTATCCGGCTTGCTGCACGGTCAAGTGACTTTATTTACTTTGATCAAAATTTACATGTAAATCACTGTAAACAACCCCAATATGAGCCAGACGCTCCCTTTTGACTGGTCTAGAAGAACTAGAGTTGACTGGACAACATCTGAAAGTCTGTCCGACATCCAAGGTAAGCTTCGAGACCCCCTGGGATATAATCTAGACGACGGGCCGCTACGAGGCATCGGTACTATTCTAAATGGGACAGGCCTGTTCTTTCTCAGAGCTACGGAGGACGGAAAATCCGCCCTAATATACAGCCCACTCATGATGGAACCGGGTATAGTTGCCATCATAGCCTCGCCAATAGATCTCTTGGAGAGTGACCAAGTTAGTCCGGATCCTATATACAAGCTTGGATCCTACCTTATTCTAATAGGTCCGGAACATGGAGGGGAAGGGAGTGATCGCTGTGGAAATTAACCAGAGTACGCTGCGTGCGGCGGCTCCGGCTGCCCCATCTTGACCTCTGGGACGCAGCGCCGGAAAGGAAAATATCAAGCCATTTTCTGGAACTCCTCATCTCACCCGCCTTTGATAAGCTGTTGAAGGATGAGGGCTTCTCCAATCGTCTAGCCATATGCCTAGTGCATGAATGCCAAGGCTTTATCAAGAAATAGGGGAAATGTTGACTTGTTGGCCTCGATTGCATCAAATATGGCATCAATTTTCTCGGAATCAGTCTTCCTTGGAGTGTAATTTTGAGGCGTAGAGACCGACTCCTGATCTCGCTGAATGATAGGCGTCTTAGGCAATTGAGACATGAGGGAGTTTGTCCTGAGCTAGTTAGAAGGCTGGGTCACGTGAATTCGGATATACAATATAACTCCGGCGGAGGCCTTTAACGCCGAATTGGGGACCTAACACTAAGACCCCCGCGTCTGGAAGCAGACGTCACGCGGAGCGTGACGTACTCAGAGAACCATGTTGAATTGTGGGAAGTTGTTCAGTGCCAAAGGTTTTCACACTGGATGGTTGCTCTACATTTCACAGGTTCTGTCTTGTCATGGATGCCTGCAACATTCTTGCAAAAATCTTCATGTTGGATAACAAGTTTCATCTCCAGAATTGGGGGGGTAGCTTAGTGGGTAGAGCACCTGACTAAAAGGCAGGAGGTTGCGGGTTCAAACCCCTATCATCCTCACACATGTTACATTGTATTGGGAGAATCAGTACACTGCACCAACCATGAAGCAATCCTACATGTACAGTTTGCGTAGGGTCATGTCTTGGTGGGTGTTATGTACAGATTCTTCTGATATCATGTTGAGTGTGAGGAGGGGGTGTCATTTGGTTATAAGAGGGGGGTGATTTCAAGTTCAAAGCAATTCTTATAGCAGATGGTTGGTTTCTGCACTTTTTCAGGTATACATAAAGCAACACTAACAACACCCCTCAGCACAAGTGTAGGGGCTCAAAATAAATTTTGAAATAATATTCTAAGATATTCTTGTATCTCTAAGTTGTTCATTATTATATTATACATACCGCTCTGCGTGAGTTTTGGTTATAATTATAATTATCTATATCCCCCCCTCACCCCGGGTCGCAGGTTTTGGGTCGGGGGGGAGGGAGAGGGTTTGGTTGGGGGTTGATGCGGACTGTGGGTTCAGAAAAATACCTATGATAATAAATAAATAATAAGTTAGTAAAAAAAGAAAAACCACACAAAAGGAGCAGTGCACACTGCTCCTTTTGCGCGATCGTACTTATGGACGGCGAATACTTACCTCAAAAATTATCACACGCGCTGAAGCGGGTGTGGGGTTTGACCCAGGGTTTCTGTGGTCTTGTGTCGTGTTTTCGACTTGTTGCCGTTCGTGGGTTTCGTTTGGGGGGTGGGTTGCCATTCTCGCGTGTTTGTTCGGCGGGGTCACAGATATTGATTGGGGGTTGTGGGTTCAGATGAAAACCTAGGATAATAAATAATACATTAGTAAAAAAGGGAGGGAAAGAAGGCCACACAAAGGTGCAGCATACGCTGCTCCTTTTGCGCGATCGTACTTATACACCGAGAATACTTACCTTGAAATTACTACACACCCGCAGAAGCGGGTGGGTGGTTCGTCTGGGGTCCCTGCGGGCTTGTGTCGTGTGCTCCCGTTCCCAGGTTTCGTCTGGCGGAGGTTCCTTGGCAGGTCGCGTTTGCGGCTCTCGGTTGGCGGGTGGTTCAGGCGATAACCTCAAATAATAAATAATGTGTTAGTTAAAAATTAAAACGAACGCAAAAAGAGCAGCAAGGGCTGCTCTTTTTGCGCCGTTGGGGTGCACTACATTACTTGCCTTGTATACAACCACACATCCGCAGTATCGGGTCTGCGGTTCATGCGGTTTAGCGTCACTTCGTGCGTTCATTTGGCGCATCGTCGTCGTTCGCGGGTCTCGCTTTGCGGGCGGGCTAACCTTCGGGGAGGGGGGGTTCGCTCCACCGGTCTTCATTTGTGGCAATAGCCTAGAATAATAGATTATTAGTTAGAAAATTGAAACCAGCGCAAACAGAGCAGCATTTGCTGCTCTTTTTGCGCCGTTGGGGGTGCACAGTGCTACTTACATTAGAGAACCACACACTCGCCGCAGTGGGTGTGTGGTTCACATAGCTACTCGGTCGGCGCGTGGCCGCCTCCTGCATTCTCGTCGTGTTGCATTTTGTTTGGTGTGTTGCCATATGGGCTCTGGCCGGTCGCGCCTCGTCGTTTGGCACCTGGGACCAGACCATGACCTATAATAATAAATGTTGTTAGTAAAGAAATTCAAAGCAGCGCAAAAAGAGCAGCGAAAGCTGCTCTTTTTGCGCCGTTGTATCTACTAGCATAGAAAAAACGGACCTTTTAACCACACCCGCAGCGGCGGGTGTGATCGTCTGCTTGCCTAGGCGATATCCTGGTTATATCGCCCGCAGTCTTCCTATTCTTCGGTGGTACCAGTCGCAGGATCCACGTCGTCCCCTTGCGGTCACATTGTCACACCGCGGTGCATCTCTTGGATAGTAAACAAGCAAAATTTCTGAGCTTCGAACACCTGGAGAACCGTGCGAAGCGAGTCTAAAATTCCCGGTGGGAGCATGCAGGCTTCCAACCTAAGAGGGTTCAGTGGGTCCTATTGATGCCCGCATCGGATGATAGGCGAGGTGCGAATGACACTCAATCTGCTAATTTCCCCAGTACATCTAAGAGATAGTAGCTCCGTCCCGCCATATGTCACCTTCTTCCCATTCCCTCCAGTTACAGCGAACTAGTCGATGACTTGTTCGCCCATGCTGCAATGTTCGTATATTCAACGTAGCCACCACCTCCTATCATGAAAATGACGCCCTCGTTGAGGTTCATGCGTCTGGGCTTGGATCCGGAGGAACGGGGGGACTTGGGAATGAGTAACAAGTAATTGTCAGTTGTCTGGAGAGAAGCGGTGGAAGCATTGGCTGGATCCATAATAGCAACAGCTTCGACCACTCGTGTCACAGGGAGCAACTTATCAGCTGGCAGAAAGTTCTTGACCCCAGAAAGCAGGCTGTCAGATCCTCCTTTAGTCGGTCGGTTAACTAATACAGGAAATTAGATGGGTCTTTGTTAACTCAAGATTATATAAAGTCCCACTCACGCGACTGAATCCCTTGAAGAGCTCCCCGCCCTGACCTTGCCCACTTCCCTGGGTTATAGTGAGTGTGGCCAATTGGTTTATGTCGCGCATTCTTGGACCGCCTGGAGGTGTCAGGACCTTGGTCAATGTCGTGACACAAAGACACGGACCGTTTAACGTAATTCAAGGATCTAGCATTCTGTGGCTTCCCTTCAATTTCCACCCAATCTTCTTTCGCAAATGAAGTCGATGGAGAGGAGAGATACACTACGATGGCGAGGCGGTGTTGATCTTCTGGAGTAGGATTGGCTGCATTGAGTCCTTTGAACGAGCAGAGTATGTCAAGTGGGGAGGCCGGGGTCTATTGGGATCAGCCTTAGGTTAGTAAACCTGGTGGGCAGAAGCCACACTCTGACCTGGGGAAAAGCATTCTCTTCAAATTGATAGAGCCCGTATGTGCTACACAATCTCTGGGGAATCCATGGATCCCCTCAACCGTGAGGGCATAAAGCGTGAAGTCGTCCACCGCTACTTCTATAAAGGTAGCAGTGGACTTCACTGAGTATACCCTCACGGTTGAGGGGATCCACAAATTCATCGGAGATTGTGCATGAGCTCGAGAGGAGGGGGTGTTGTTGGTCGTAAGAGGGTGGTGATTTCCCGCTCGAAGCTAGTGTTGCCTAGTGTTGCGACGACTCGACTTGGCTCGAACTTCGGGCGACTCCGCGCGACTTCCGAAAGATTCGGAGATACAGTAAGCCAAGTCTTTCGGAAGTCGCGCGGAGTCGCCCGAAGTCGAGCCAAGTCGAGTCGTCGCAACACTAGAGCGCGTTAACTGTTCGGAGTATAAAATAGACCACCACCACTGGCAGTGCATTATGGCAACAATTCAAGCTGCACAGTCCGCCTTGCTCTTGTCTCTGCTACAACTTAGCGATTCCAGCACAAGTGGCGCTACGCGCTCCTGCGTGGAAAACCCTTGCGGTTGATGAAACCTCTAAAGATGTGCTGGCTACTATGTTGCGCGTGCAGGATCTTCGGGATGGCCCTGTGACATTACACGTGTCCATCTCCCCCCTCGCACTCATTGGCATTGTTTTCGGGTCAGCCTTTGGACTTAACCTCCCTCCAGCAAGTAGCTGTTCATTTCACTTCGGGACAGGGTCCTCATGGTTTTGTAATCGGGCCCTCAGGGTGGCACCTACGGAGACCGTGCGATATCCGCGTTTGGTCGCACTGTATTCCAATTCGGCTTCTATCTGGCCTCGAACGCCCGGAACGATATTCCCTGGAATACTGTTATTTCTTTCAGCAAGTCATCACACTGTTCGTCTTGAAGTCCGATGCAAAATTCAAGATTTTCAAGTGGATTGCGATCTTGGCTCAAGATTTCCTAGGCGAGGCCGCACCTGCCGCCCAGTTCTTCTTCGATGCCGATATCATTGCCAAGCATTGATTTTTCGTCAACACTTTGAGCGCGATTGTTCGTTCAGATGTGAGCCACATTCATCTTGACCTCGTACAGTGTGGATTCAACCTTGTCCACTAGGATGTACTATGTAGGGTTCCTTGTTTCGGTATCCTCGTGTTCCACTCTAAAACCGTCATATCCGTAGTTCGGCGTAATGCAGTAGTTGATCGCAAAATTGTTCGTGGCATTGATATCACTTGGATCCTAAGTGATGTGGACTGACTTTCCATCCAGTGCATGGTTTTTCTTCAAGACCATGGGCGTCTCGGGTGCCGAGGCTGTCGTTGCTGCTTCTTCACCCTTCATTGGCCAAGGCGAAAGCGCATGTCTCGTTCGGCCTTATGTCGACCTCATGACACCCTCGGAAATTCACTTGACGATGACTTCCGGTTCGTGATGTTCAAAGATACGTATTATTATAGGAGAGTCAAGGGATATGTTTATTAGGTTTCTCCACTATCGCTGGTTCTGTGCTCACCGCATACATCAATCTGGGCGTCCCCGCAACGTATGTAATTCAACCCTCGTGTAATTTTGTATGCTTCATGCCCTGCCTTGTCAGAACACTTGTGACATCTTCAGTGATGTCTATTCCAGCTTCTATCGCTATAAGCAAACTCCGCTTTCCTGAGAGAGAAGAACCCATCACTCGGGGAAATGTGGTGGTTGACCGCGGCATAGAGTCAAAACATCAGCCTGCAAACGCCCTTCACGTACGCCCCTCATGACTGTAAGATTCGGTCTTAGAGATTTATGCTCTGTCTCTTTGTAGGCTTTCAGCAACGGTGCATCATTCGGACTGCTGGTCGCCGGTCAGATCTTGACCAATGTGTTGACGGTCTTGGCACTCGTGTATACGATAGACGGCCTTCTCACATACATTGGCAAGGGCTTTGCCATCCACCACCTGACCCTTGAGCTCATATTTGGGTATATTTCTTATCCTCACATTCCTCATGCGTCAGTTGTGTTCTCTTTTACTCGGCTTCGTCTAGCTGATCATGCACTTGTTGCCTCCCTCTTAAGGCATCCCGCGACCGGAAATCTTTCGCATGTCGCGCCTCATTGGAACGAAATTCGTTGCCGACGAGTTTGTTGCATACCTCGATTTGCAAGCTATCCAGAAGGGGCCGCAGCCCCTCTCCTTACGGGCATACACCATCGCAAGCTACGCTCTTTGTGGCTTTGGGAACTTGGGTAAATTATTATTATTACTCGCATGATCTGCCCCTCTTCTTCGCCGGATTCAATGTCTTGTTTGCTCTCTACTACTTAGGATCTGTCGGCATCCAGATCGGCGTGCTGTCAGCCCTCGCACCCTCCCGCGCAAGGGTTATCGCCACAATCGCCCCCTCAGCACTGCCCCCTCAGCACTGTTCTGTGGGTTCATCTCCACGATGCAAACTGCGGGAATTCCGGGGACCTTGGTTTAAATTCGTCTGGATTTCTCATCGGAACCTGTGGTGTTTGCTCCTTCTGGCCTTTTTTTCACTTGAAGTATTTAGCGGTGTAATGTCTTGTTGGATGAATTTCAGTATGCCCGTGGATTAAGTACCTACAAGTAGCCCGTACACTAGTCAAGGGGGAGTATGATCATCCGCTCATGGGGCTAGAATGTCCAGAACCAGTCTGATTCCCGGTTCACAGTTGGAGCATGCAGGCAGGCTTCCAACCTAAGGGGGTTCGGTGGGTCCTTATTGACGCCCGCATCGGATGATGGGCCGAGGTGCGAATGACCCTCAATCTGCTAATTTTCCCAGTACGTCGAGGAATTCCCTAGGAGATAGTAGCTCCGTCCCGCCATAGGTCACCTTCTTCCCATTCCCTCCAGTCAGAGCCGAACTAGTCGATGACTTGTTCGCCCATTCCGCAATGTTCGTATGTTCGACGTAGCCACCACCTCCTACCATGAAAACGACGCCCTCGTTGAAGTTCATGCGTCTGGGTTTGGATCCGGAGGAACGAGGGGACTTGGGATCGAGCAACAAGTAATCGTCGGTTGTCTGGAGAGACGCGGTGGATGCATTTGCTGGATCCATAATGGCTTCGACCACTCGTGTCACAGGGAGCAGCTTATCAGCTGGCAGGAAGTTCTTGACCCCAGAAAGCAGGTTGTCAAAACCACCCTCCTTTAGTCGGTCGGTCAACTAAGACAGGAGATTAGATGAGCCTTAAGATTATATGAAGTCCAACTCACGCGACTGAATCCCTTGAAGAGTTCCCCACCCTGACCTTGCCCACTACCCTGGGTGATAGTGAGTGTGGTCAACTGGTTTATCTCGCGCATTCTTACACCGGCCTGAGGTGTCAGGATCTTGGTCAATGTCGTGACACAAAAACACGCACCGTTTAACGTAATTCAAGGATCTAATGTCGGCTCCAGCATTCTGTAGCTCCTCTTCAATTTCGACCCAATCTTCTTTCGCAAATGAGGTCGATGGAGAGGAGAGATACACTACAATGGCGAGGCGGACTCGATCTTCCGGAGTAGGATTAGCCGCATTGGGTCCTTTGAACGAGCGGAGCATGTCAAGTAGGGAGGCCGAGGTCTGTTGGGATCAGCCTTAGGTTAGTAAACCTGGTGGGCGGAAGCCACGCTCTGACCTGGCGAGAAGCATTCTCTTCGAATTGATACAGCTCGTCCAACCCCCGCGATTTGATAGAGCTCAGCAATGTAGTCGCGATATTCATGTGGGTGTCCACAGTCTGTTTCCGGGCGGTTAGCTCTGGCAATGCCGTTATAGCCGTTTTTAGATGCGATGCTGAGGCGGATCGCGTAACTTCGGCGGCATCTTGTTTATACCTGTGAATACATGAACGTATGACAACTTGCAAAGTGCGGGAGTGTTACACGTCAAACCTGTTCAACTCCGCGTCGATGTCTTCGGCGACCTGCGGGAATGGATTTGGGGCATTTCGATGCCAAAAGAAGTCTTTTGTGTCAAGATCGTAGGCCTTCTTCTGCGCTCGGCCGGCTTCAGTGATCTACAGTTAACAGCCTTGGTAGGTTGCTTCTGAAATATCAAACTAGACGGGCTGACTGTGAGAGTGACGCGATTGAGTCGCATATCCATAACGTCATGAACCAGGGCTTGATACGTCCATGAATGGGAGACCATAGGCACGAGGTCCAGATTGCGATCGAGAATTATGAGCACTATTGATTGTCCAGAATTGAAGCAATCAGGTGGCACCAGCAAAAAAAAACCCACCCGGCCTATCGAGATCACCAACTCCTAATGCTTCTCTGAATAGCCCACCACCGGGGGGATATGCCCCCCCGGCTAGCCGTAAATTGGCGCTAGCACCCCCTGAAACTAACTGGTCTCGAATCTTAAGCTCGAGCTTCCGTGCCACCATTTCGGCGGCGTTTCCCCGAGGGGCACGAATATATGGAACCCGACCTAAGTCGGCTCAACTATCTGAGCGAGAGTCTCCAATCGGAGGATTAAAGCCACCAAACCTTGAGTAACGATGACGGAGAACAATCCCGCAGCAATTCTCTCGACTTCCATCTCGATTTCATGCTCGCTTGACTTGGGTGAGTTCAGTAGTCTGTAAGAGACCTGATCTTCCGGGTCCATGGGCTGTCCTGCTGGATGGAGTGGACGTGAAAATTCTCGAGGAACGAGGGAAAATAACGAGGGCGAGGGTGCAAGAAATTCAAGGTATTGATCGAGAACCTGTGCAAAACCGATTTGAGAATAAGAACAGATGCACATAATGACCCGTACATTTGCAATTAGATCTCCTGTTCCATCTTTTGCCACAAGAGTGGCCAGTTCTTCCAGGACGGCACGGGGAAGAGGGGATGTGAAGTTGAGATGATAGGATTCATACAGGGATAGTGACAGATCCTGTTTAACCAAATGAGATACGATTCCATAGATGGTAGAAGCCCCTCCGTACGTTCGCAATTCGCCGAACATTAGGAATTGTTGGGGCGACGAGATATACTGCCGGCACATCAGGGAGAGGTGGACGCACGGACTGCAATTGACTATTTATACAGGTAAGCCAAGAAGCTCTAACAAAACCTGGGGGGGACAGACAC
The DNA here is from genome assembly GCA_014904985.1 of Hydnum rufescens UP504. Lineage (NCBI taxonomy): Eukaryota > Fungi > Basidiomycota > Agaricomycetes > Cantharellales > Hydnaceae > Hydnum > Hydnum rufescens. Next base: position 298,082 of record MU128949.1, on the reverse strand, counting down.
GTGTAATGTCACACCCGCATCCCGAAGATCCTGCACGCGCAACACAGTAGCCAGCACATCTTTGGAGGTTTCATCAAGAACGAGGATTTTCCACACAGGAGAACGCGCAGCGCCACTTGTGCTGGAATCACTAAGTTGGAGCAGAGATAAGAGGGAGGCGGACTGAGCAGCTTGTATTGTTGTCATAAGGCACTGCCAGTAGTGATGGTGGTTGTGGTCTAATTTATATTCCGAACAGTGAACGCGCTGTCAGTAGCGGGTCCAAAATCACCCCCGCAATCTGCCGTGTAACAGGACGTGCCCCTCGGACTAAGAAGGCTGGCAGTAGATCACGTCCACCTGCACCCGAAGAGGCGGAAGGAGAACCGAAGAAGAAACGAATACGCAAGTTAGGCGGTGTGCTCGGTACGGATAATATGCCCACCTTTGATTGGGGCTCGAGTGTGAGTATATTCGCTCGTTCTCAAGATCAGCTATTGACTGATCGTGCCCGTCATCCTCTTAAGACGTCGGTGGAATCGGAATTCCAGGCATCCTTTCTCCCCTAGATCCCCGGAGAGTGCCCCCAAGATCTCTTAAGTGGGCCAGGGCCTTCGAGACTCAAGTAGCTAGTAGCTTGAGTGCATCGTATTTTCGATCCTATGAGGTAAAACTATTGTGGATATTCCCTTAGGCAGGGATTTAGAATCTGTTCTGAAATGGCAATATGGATAGCACGTATTGGACTGGGACTACGCAAAGGCGCAAGACCTTACTCCAGTGGTTCTGGGCAGATCTAAATATCCAAGTAGCAGGGGTGAGAGCCCATCTTATTCCCCAAGCTACAGATGTCCAGTCAGAAAGATTCAGAAAGCGAGTGCCCAGGTGCTGCCCAAGAGCGTGTATTAGGTCGCGAGTTCCTTGACATCGTTCTCAGTTCCCAAGGACATGTATGCTTTATAGCGCTGCCAGGGATAGGGAAAGTGAATCAGCACTTAGGACTGGGGAAGAACGTGAAAAGAAGCACTTCTCGAATCTTCTCTCGCGTTTCCGGGTACGTCTGCACAAGTCGACCCAACGAAATCGAAGTAATCTGCGGGGAGTCTTCGTTATCGGAAGCGCTGACGACTGGTTTAATTTCCGTTTTGGTAGTAGAATCTTAGATAGGGGAACAACATGGGGGACAACAGACCATTTTGCGAGGTCAAGACCTCGCTTTGATTCACTTGAACCATTTTTCTCGTCGAAGTAGCACATGATGTCGAGACATTAGACTCAGTCGTTGCCACCGGCCATCCGGGTTCGCAACCAACAGACGTGTTTGTGTGAGGAGCATGCTTCGGCGGAGGGCGATAGGCTGGCTTTGCAGTGCTTTGCACTGGTCGACCACGACCATCGCCGAAGGCTGCTAAAGGTAGGGAGAAACGAGCCGTTGTGATAATCCCAGAATCCCTTGCCTTCCTTTTTGGAGTCTTGCGCTTGCGCACAGGGAGTGTGGACCAAACGACATCGTCCGCCGCTTCGAGATTTGCTCTCCGGATCGGTGGCAAATGGGGATACGGTGCGGATTTCGAAGTTTTCAGCAAGTAAGGAGGCCTCCAGTTCTGTGACTGAGGGGTTGGCGATGACGGAGGGGTAGAAGAGGCGGAGCAAGGTCGCTTTTGCGCTGATGCTTGCAAATTAGGCACGTCACGAGATTTCGATCCCAAATATTGACTGGCGAACTGAGATAATGAATGTAAAAATGGGCCATCGGACGATTTGTTCTTAGCGATTAGAGGCGACGTCATTTGAGGAGAAGGCAACAAGATTTTTTCTGTCGGTTGAGAATGCGCATGCTGCATAATGACCTGAAAATCGTGCGGAGAATCGGAGCAAAGCATAGCTGGCACTTCTCTCGCATCAACGGGTGATATCTGACTGACTGGGCAGGACGATGAGTGTAGGATTGAAGAAAAATGGTGCTCGTGTGAATCGGCATTGGAACGACCCAAGAAGGTAGTATTGGGGCTTGTGGAGGTAGCAAAAGAATCCGACATGTAGTCTTCGGGCCGGCCCCTGGGATACTTTGGGAGAGATTGTGGAGTCCAGGGAATATTCACGTCGTAAGTTTTGAACGTATTCGAAGCATCAGAATATTGAGAAGGTGATTGAGGCACAGTGGAAATAACAGTAAGGGCAACATCTTGAATACCAGCGTCATTGTAAACCGGTGCCAAAGTCGACCGAGTTGTTGACAAGTTAGGCACATACGGTGCCAAATCATCCAGGGAATGAGCGAATGGATATGGGGGTTCCATAGAATCTTCGCCCTCGGCTTCTGGACAAGCTAATGTTGCATTGCTCTTGAGGGGAAGAGGCAAGGAACGAGGGGGCGGTAAGACAGCCACGGATGTTGTTGGGCGATGTCCTTGCATCTTTGATGGAATGACACGGTCCTTTCTAGATGAAAAACGGGCGACCTCTTGCTTCGGATTCACGGACACTGTTAGAATAGATGCTTGTCTCCTGATTCTTGGTGATTGATGCGACGCGAATCCCGAGGTCACGCTGGCTCGCTGGGAGGGAGATGTGTCGCCGGTGGTGCGGTCCATGGCCTTTGTGTGGGAACGGGGAGCATTGACGCGAGTAGCGGCGTTGATTTTTGCGATAGACCAGGGATTTGGCTGATATTTGACCTGCCCTTCTTCAGGCTGCGATGCGGAGGAAACGGCAGGTTGGGATGGATGTGAATCTTCGTCCAAGCCTTCGGACTCTGGGTCGGTGTAGTTTTCCCCTTCCCGAAGTGCAAAGGACCAAGAACAGTCTGTCATGGCAGTGGTGCTTAGTCATCGTATCATGGAACTGCCCTGATGATTCCTAAAGTCACCATAATGCCATGGCCCATGAGCTCAAGCACGACTATCGAATGTCCCGTTCCCAAGTCCACTGCTTTCACCATTCCTCTTGTTGACGTCGCTCATATTGTCTGATCCACAGAAATCCCAGGAACTTCTCCAGACTATCCAGTGCCAGAAATCTCAGAGCACAACAATTATTCCAGCCGTGTATGCGAATCCAAACAAGAGGCCGCTCGTTTTTTATATAAAGGGCCATGTCATACCATAGTATGGGCATTATACTGTAAAAAAAAGAAATGTCTGAACAAATGAACACTTGAACGAACAATTTAAACAAACAAACATTTGAACAAGTGAATATTTGAACAAACGAACATTTGAACGAGTGAATATTTGAACGAACAGACTTTTGAACGAATGGACTTTTGAATGAACAAATTTTTGAACAAATGAACTTTTGAACAAATGAACACATATTGGGGTGAATGGACTAGTCAGTCTGCTACTTTGAGAACTGATTTCTCTAAGTCCACCTGTACCTAACTGAAACTAGACGGGAGCCCGGTGTTGGCCCCAGATCTTTTAATCCCACAACCTGTCAACCACCCATGGGTGTTACAAATCGAGTCAAATTGACTAATATAAAGACGTGCAAGCAGGGAACAGAAAAATAGCCCTTAAGGCCACCCATTAATTTCCTTATATAGTGGGCACACGGACTTAGGCTTGTGCCCACTATATAAGGAAATTAATGGGTGGCCTTACAGCGATACTCATATTGATAGGGAAATTTAGTTTTGTTGCCTTGGGAGTGCCCGAAAAGATTTGCGCAGAATAAGTTGACCATGTGAGGTATTTTCCCCCCGTGACTGTGCTTGTGACCACTACTCCACCAAAGCCGCAAGGAACGAGAGCAAATGAGTCACCAGGTCACCTACCAGTGTGTCCCTATAAAAGTGTGATGCACCAGGTATGACTCCTTCGTCGTCAACATGCTTACTGAATCAGACCTCACTAAAAATCCCAAGCTTTGAGGAGGGCAAATGCTCCTATGGCTGGCTGGCTTGGCCCCCGAGCCTCTCCCTCCCGATCCTCAAACAGCTATTGAAAACTTTCTGATTCAAGGTCACGCAAATTACCTTCCCCAAGGCACTACCAAGGTTCTCAATGCCTTTGAGCACCCTGATGCTTCCAAGTTGATGGCAAGCATAAATGTGCCTGATAATTGTAGGTGTATTTCCGCTCATCATCTCATACACTGACCAAGCATGCTATTTTATAGATCTTGACCTGCCTGATGGTGATCCTGTTTGTGAATGTACCGTTGTGTTCTTGTCACGTGTCAATCTGCGCGACCAACAAGAACGGCCATACCTACACTCCTGCCTTTCCCAGCACCCACACTCGGGCTCAGGCTTGGACTTACCACCACTACAATCCCTCCACCAGACCCCACCACCACACCCGCAACCACAGCAATACAATCATACCACTAGGCTGCTGCCGCCACCACCAATGCCATCCCGGATCTTGCCAATGCCATCCCCAGCTCCAAAAATCCAGCCTCTTCGTTATCAACTCTTGGGCCCTGGCCCTTCGACACCCTCACCTCACCAGCTGTACAATTATCCACAATACACACAACCTCGTACATATGATTCCACTCCTCCTGTCTTTGACCCAATGCCACATCCATACCATAGTTTTTCTGGCCCCCAAGGTATATAGACTATTCATAACAGGTTCTCCTTTGATTTACATTGATATATTGTGATAGCCCCACCACGCACCCAGGATCATAGTCACGTTATTGATAGTAAGCACAGTTCTGCCTCAGTATTGACTTAGGGTGATACCTGACTGCCCTTATAGCTTCTAGGGTAGTCTGTGAAATTGAACGCAACACACGAAGTCCTGATGTACCAACAACCACGCTGCAGATCATTGTAGATGCATCGGATCCCACCGGAGCCCTTGCTCTGATTCTACAAAAAATGGGACTTGAGTTGCCTCGTGACAATATAGTCTTTCAAATTCCCGATGACTGCAAATCCGTGCATCGGGAGCTGAAGGACGAAAATGATATGCACATCGCACTTGAATTGATGAAGGACAAGATTGCACATGTGAAGACTAAACTTAAAGTCTTGCGCATTTTCAATGATGTGGGTGGCCATACATTCTCCACTGTACCTTACTAATCCTGTTCTTTCAGCAACCTGTGGAGAAACGGAAGAACTCACAAGAGAAGAAGAAACCTCTCTATCCACAGCCACTGTCATCCGAACTGTCCGGCGAGTGTCTCAATGCTTTCCTGAAATTAAAGATTGCCCGAGAGTGTTTTGCAAATGATGGGTCCAAGTACTGTTGGCCCCAGCCAAGCAAGCGTGGTGAGCACCTTCCACTAACGAACAAAATGATGACCTTGTGGGCAATGGAAATGGTGTGTCTTCCCCCATTCAAGGATTTGAGGTGTCTAATAGATCTACTGATGCTTGTACATTCAGGTATCAAATGAATCTGTTGATGAAGACCACCCTCCAAATAATGTGATGTTCGACAGCCAATGTACTGCGACACGTGAATCACCGGGCAAGAAGGCTTTGAAACAAAGGGCGGATAGTCCAGATTCATCTCGGATCGTTCCCGCCACCACTGGGGATGCTGCTGGTCCCTCCACAGCCTACATACAACAGGAGAACCCTCGCCGTGCGTCAAAACGAGTCAAATTTGAACTTCCTTCCACGGACAAGTTCTCTGATGACTCTGATGTCATGGTCCTTGCTACTTATCCCTGGGCCCAAGCTGATAATCCCCACCATACCTTCGATATATCCTCCTCTCCAATTGATATCTCAACTTCCGACACCGAGCTTGATATGGACGTGGTTAGGTTCACCAAGCCAAAGCCAATGGATGAGTACCCTATCCTCACACTCTTGCGGGATCTCCACCACACACAGCCTGCCCTCCATTTTGATCAATTAGGTCAGCCACTAATTGATTGCTCGATAACTGATGTGAACGGTGTCGCAGCACAGGAAGTTGGATGGTTCATCGAGAACCTATCTATCTCTGAGAACGCAGCAAGGACCCTCCGCCGAGCGGCCCTTGCATCGATCTGACTGAAGGTCTTTGGCCACTGAACTTCACGCCCCATCCATTTCCATCGTACATTTGTACACTTCTGTCTCTATTCCCCTGTGCCCTGTGTTCGCCGGCCAAAACTCTAACTGGTATAATGTCTGTATTACTGTCCATAATTCACATCTTGGTACATTTGTTTGGTTCTCCTTTACTCACACTTCACAACCTCCCCACCCTGTCCGCACATTGTACCTTTGCGTAGTATTTGTATCCCTAGTTGTAGATGAACTTGTATGATCGCTCATTACGTTACATACGACTTTCAATGTAAAAATTTGTTTATTGTACGCAGGTTTACAAGTAGCCTGAATGGGCAAACCAGCCCCGAGCCTTCTCTGGCATTACAGTATATACAGCTTCAACAAATATTTGGTGAGCATTCCCTATCAACTCCCCTTGTATATAGTTCCGATCTCATCGTATCCATGCCTTGATTGAGGAGAAAGCCTCCTCAATGGGATTAAAGTTGGGGGAGTAGGGGGGAAGAAAAATGAGACGCATCCCACTATAAAGGGATATTAGCTTCATGGTTTTGCTGCTAAAGATTGTAACACACCAAGCCTCGATCATTTCTTTTAGCTCGTCGGATTTGTGGATTGATGTATTGTCCATCACGATGACAGAATTTCGCTCGGGAAATGGGCGCATACACTCTAGGACACCACTGACAAAGTTCTTGAATGTTTCGGCAGTGTATGCTCCAACCTGAATGTCAAGATGTAGGATCCCATCAAGGGAGAGCGCTGGAAGTATCGAATACCTAGAAGGAGCATGAGTAAAACCCAGATTCTCACAAGGGCGAGGTTATTCACTTTTGGCCGCGTACAAAGAATTCATGGCGGTGGGCTTGCCTTGCACTAGGAGCCCACCCATGGGTTCGAATTGATGTGATTCAGTTACAGCCAGCTTCATCTATGAAAACGAGCTGGTCGGCGGTATAATGCATTGCCACATGCATTTCATATCGAGCACGGTCCTCTTCATTACGTTCACAAGCTGGCCTTGTGAGCTACCACATAGTAGATACTATTAGCAAATAGACTTGACCAAAAATAGCGAATATGTACTCGTTTTCGTGTAAACCCCCATTGCTTCAGGGCACGCACAATCGTATCACCGCTTACAAATACACCAAGCACCCGACGTAAGGTATCCTTCATTTCATCAACATAGATGTCCGGTTGGAGTTCTATTAGAGACTCGAGGTACTTGAAACATGTAAGTAGATTCCTAAAACAACTTGCTGAGAACTTACATCCAGTTCCATTGAATTTAGCTTTCTGGGACGACCGGGGGCCAGAGCCGGTCTCGATACACGACCATATAATTTCCAGTTGTTCCTCAGACAATAGATGGTGTTAAGTCCGAGTTGTGTAGCAGCCCTAACTTGGGATGGCTTCATTCCACTCTCAAGCATCGTAAGAACAAGTTCTTTCTGCGGGTCAGGGACATGGCGATGATTGCCATGCATGGTTTACAGGTGTGGAACTGTACTCAGGGGGGGCAAACGGGTCGGGTGTAAGAGGGAACAAAAGAGGCTCGGCACTCTCCGGAGGGAATAGATCAATACGCATAATCATGTGGGCAGAGAATTTCATCTCGGAGTCCTCTAGAAATGGTGCGGATCAAACTAGGTGCAAAAATTGAATTTCCCTATCGATATGAGTATCGCTGTAAGGGCTATTTTTCTGTTCCCTGCTCACATGTCTTTATATTAGTCAATTTGACTCGATTTGTAACACCCATGGGTGGTTGACAGGTTGTGGGATTAAAAGATCTGGGGCCAACACCGGGCTCCCGTCTAGTTTCAGTTAGGTACAGGTGGACTTAGAGAAATCAGTTCTCAAAGTAGCAGACCGACTAGTCCATTCACCCCAATATGTGTTCATTTGTTCAAAAGTTCGTTCGTTCAAAAGTCCGTTCATTCAAACACTCGTTCAAATGTTCGTTTGTTCAAATATTCACTCGTTCAAATGTTCGTTTGTTCAAATATTCACTTGTTCAAATGTTTGTTTGTTCAAATTGTTCGTTCAAATGTTCATTTGTTCAGACATTTATTTTTTTTACAGTATAATGCCCATATCATGGCAAATAAAGGAAATGGGGATAGATACGCTTTGAGATACATTGTCGTCGGAACCTCATTGAAAGAAAAGACGCTTGGCCATGGGAGACAAATTGGATCGTTACTTGCGATACATTCCCTTCGCGAAGATAGAGAAAATACAATAATTTATTTGAAACTTGACCATAAGAATATCTGAAGAAGGCGTGACGACGATAGCAGTACGCTTCAGAAATCAGGATCCGCTGGCAGTCGATGCTTAGTACCCACGAGCAGTCCTCCAAATACCGTAGGCACACTTGGTTCTGTGCAAATAGGGGTTACTTGCCCAAACCGCCCATCGGATGCGAATTTCAACAACCCACTCATTTTTCGGATATACAGGACGCTCTACACCGCACACTTTCTCAGTACACTTAATCTTTCTTATCGCCCTATGTACTCTTTTCTCGACATGAATGCGGATAGAACTTATCACATATGATTATATTATATACTACCGATTGAGCCACTCCCATGCATTGCGGAATAAATAATACAAAGAATATTTGTATTATTTATTCCGCCATGTATGGGAGTGGCTCAATCAGTAGTATATAATATGATTATAGGCGATAAGTTCTATCCGCATTGAGTTCAAGGAAAGAGTACATGGACTGATAAGAATGAATAAATGTACTGAGGAAGTGCGCGGTGTAGAGCGTGAAGAGTAGTGGCCCACGTACTATACTCTCATGGTTGAGGGGATCCACGAATTCTCTGGAGATTCTCGAGTGCATGAGCTCGCGAGGAGGGGGTGTCGTGAGAGGGAGGTGATTTCGAGCATGAACCCCTTCTTATAGCATTTGGTTGGTTCCGGCGCTTCTTCAGGCCAACGTAATTGTATAATTATTCTTTCATGTGAAGGTTAGATAATAGCTCATTCCTGGTCACAGCTAGATGGGGGAAGGGAACCAGACCTATTGGGCTGGAACCTTGGAGCGCGAAATGCAGGGCACACTGAAACCCTTGGTAACATTCGATGAATTCATCATGGGTGATAGATCGTTCCATTGTGGCAAAGTCATCAGTGTTGATAACAGTCTTCTTCTTTGAGGTTATGATGTCAACCTCGATTTTTGTGGGGTAGGCAATATTCGACAGGCGGCGTTCAGCCATCTCCTTGACAGCAAACATGGGAGAGGTGCATACTGCAAGTTACGAACATGCCGGACAAGGTCTGGGCAGCATACTCCCCACTAGCCAGCAAGGCATCGAAACTCCGGCCTGGTTGGATCACTGCTCACTTGAAGTTAGGACAGTGCTCCTGACTTCAGTGGTGGCTCTGTTTAGCAGTACTGGACTTGCCGGGAAGAGTTATGGAGGGTGGAGAGGATGGCTGATTGTCGGGTGCATGAGTTAACCCTTTGGCAAGATCCCAATCGGCAAGCGAATCATTAACAGCATTGTTGACCTCCATCTTGGACATCACTTGATTGAGGCGGATGTTCCTAGCTGTGACAA
>MU128949.1:182516-286147 GCA_014904985.1 Hydnum rufescens UP504 | reverse complement strand
GCGACTGTGAGAACCTTACATAAGGCAACATTGTTTTGTGGACCAAGGAGGGGGAGCAAAAGGGAGGAGGGCGGGTGCTTAGGATGATAGGATTTCTTGCTTGAGTGGTTTGAGTCTCAGAAGTTGAAGCGGAGAAGTGTGACTCAAACACTCGCTTATCTAACTGTGAGTCTGATACTCGTGCCTCGTTCTCAGACTCCGGCAGTTAGATAATAGCTCATTCTGGTCACAGCTAGATGGGGGAAGGAACCAGACCTATTGGCTGGAACCTTGGAGCGCGAAATGCAGGGCACACGACTGTGAGACCCAAAGGTGGCCAAGGGCACACCCAGAGTCGTGGGGACAGCGACTATGAAACCCATCTAGCAGACATGACACAGAATGAATAGCAGAAGAGAGGCAGATATAAGTACATTTAGTCCATTTAGTCCATTTTACAAGGAAAGGAACCATTGCCCTCAATGATGAACCTGGAGATGATGTTGAACATCCTGGCGGTTGATATTGAATGACAAATCTCTCCGTCTTCTGCAGGTATGCTGAAATGCATCAGACTTCCAACGGCCCTGTATCTTCAACAGGTCAATAGACAGGCCACGGCGGAGGTGTTCAGTGGCGCCCCCAATGCGAAAACTGTGGCCATTGATAGGTGGAAGCCCACAGCAACAAAAATCTAGCACACGGGCCAAGAAGGTGGCTTTGACCATGGGGAGATGCCCCACAGGGGTCTGTATGCAAAGAATTGAGCTGAGTTGGGTAAACCAGCATTGGTAAGAGGTGATGTTCCAAGGCAACAACGGGACATAGGGGGCCAGCTATGGCAGTGAGGGAGATATTGGCACCATGAAACTTTTCAGTTTTGGTCCATGGCAGGTGGAACTTTGCAGATCGAATGGGTGGATCACCATAGGAGGAGAAGATGGTGTGAAGCCCGGGTAACATGCTGCTTGGGGTTGAATGCTGAACACCTGGAACAGTGAGCTCGCCAAGGCAGCAGACACCCCAGAAGGCACATGTGGCTAATGAAAACAGCGGAGTCGAAGGTAATCTGAAATTGAGCATGTTACGCAAGGCCATAAGGTGCTGAGGTAACATGGGGCCTTGTGGGCCACAATACTGGGGGTGGAAACACAAGCCGAGTGAACATCTCGCGCGCCTCATTCCGGCCGCCAACATTTGCATTGTTCTGAGGTTGAACTGTCGGCTCTGAGATACCGGCAGGACTAGCCCCAGCTACATCAAGACCTCCTCCTTCACCAGACACTGCAGAAGTCAATGGGCTTGTAACAGGGTTAAGAATGCCAGGAGAAACCATGCTTAGGATGATAGGATTCTTGCTTGAGTGGTTTGAGTCTCAGAAGTTGAAGCGGAGAAGTGTGACTCAAACCACTCGCTTATCTAACTGTGAGTCTGATACTCGTGCCTCGTTCTCAGACTCCGGCAATATCGCAAGATGTTGCAGGCATCCATGAAAAGGCAGAAGCTGCAAATCACAGCAGTATCCTTCCTCAAGACTTCATTTCTGGTAATGCTTTGATATCCGAGGGAGATCGGACCCTGCTCCTCAGTCCTCTCACTCTCTAGGCTCATCTACCCGTTCGAGCGAGATCTCCCCCTGATTACTAAGCAGGTGAGCACGAATTCGGATGATTGGAGAGCCTCAGTTGCTCAGATGAATACAGGAGCATGACAGGAAGAATGCCGAAAAGATCCTTAATATTTGATGAGCCTTAAGGGTGGCCTTTTATAGTATTTACAGAGGGTAGAAGAACACATGAAAATGGAAGAAGATGAAGTGAAAGATGTTCGAATGCCGGTGGTGCCGGCGAGGAAAGAGGTAAAAGGCCGCCGGTGAAACCTGGCTGCGAGATCCAAAAGGTAGATTGGCGAATTCACGATTGGTGAGGGAGTCGGCATAGCCTCACAGGGGTCGCGCTTGTCTCCGACCTCGCACCCGGCCGCTTCCGTATTCGCTCACTCCAACACATGTTCGCATATTCACTGTACCTCACGTCGATGCCATTCTGAGGGAATGTAGAAGGTGGATTGGAAAAAGAAGAGATCCCGGGCATGAGAAAAAGTATTTGGAAGGGGCTAAGAAAATTGGAGTGTTTGATCGGAGGTATCCCAAGAAACTAGCTGCGATGAGCCAGAAAAAACATCCATAACCATATGGACATTGGACGCAGGGATACATTATTGAGGCCAATTAAACATCGTGGTCGAAAATAAGGTTATGCGACGGCGACTTCGCAGTTGCGAATATTATTGTGATGTATTTGGTTCTCTCTGACGTTTCTCGCCACGTGTTCACGTCGTCTTTCGCCAGTCAACGGCGATGGAGACAGTTCAAGCACTCTACAGCACCATGCAGTGGGCATGCGAGTGGGTATATCCCTACATCCGATCGTCCGCCTTGGCGAATTCCGTCGAGACTCTGGCCGCTCAGTCGGCCACCATCTTCTACACCCTCTTCACTTCACCCTCTGAGCTACCAAATCTTCTCCCCTCCATCATCTCCACCCTCGCCCTCACCATTTCTATATACTGGACAATAACCTCTACAATCCGCGCTACTCGAACGGCCTGGAACGTCACCCTTTTCTTCCTCAAATATGGAACCATCGCCGTCGCCCTTCTTGGGGCTATAGGATGGCTATATCCTGACCAATCACAGACACCTATGGGCGTTTCAGATGCTATCGTATCCGGCTGGCATGTCCTCACTCGATCAGATCCTCGTGCCGCTTCGCTCGAATGGGAACGACGACGACAACCATGGGAGAAATTTGCCTCACCTTCTTCCCCACTCTCCGCCAACACCCGGTCCAAGTCTAGAAAGGCAAAGTCAAATTCCCCTCCGAGATCGCCCTCGTCAAAAACACCATCAAAGCGCCGAGGACGGTCCTCTTCCAATTCGATTCCTGATCCCAACAGCAATGTAATGGCAGATTTCTTTTCTTGGTGGTCTAGTGCCAAAGGAGATGAAGAGGCGGATACTGAGGCTTCGATGACACGCCATGTCCTTGAGTGGGCTGCGCAAAAAGTATGGGGTTTAGCAGATGTCGCTGAATGGCCTACTATCGAAGTTCCCGACACAATAAAAGAGACCTGGGATGGATTTAAGGATGTCCTGGGTGCAGATGGGATGTCCACGGATGAGACAGATGGGACAGGGAGTCGATGATGCTCGTGAGGAGGGGACAGTACGTAGTACCTATAATGACTGTTGGTAATATTAATATTGAGGTGGCGGCGACCAACCGTGACATGGACACGTAGCGAGAAGTACCGAAGGGTCTCCATTGCTACGCTTGCCTCTCCTTGTGGACCATGGAATATTCCCTTTTTTTTCACCGCTTAGTACATGCCCCCCTCCCAGAGAGCGAGAGAGAATCTGATTTGTATACCACGTAGGCGCCGAGAGCGGTTTGCTGTACCTAAATACATGGGACAGTAAAGCGGGAATGGGGGTGGGGTCACGATGACGAAGTTCAGCGGGGCAGACGCGGTTCGGGCACATGCCCTCGGCCTCTGAGAGCCAGGGAAAGATTCAGCTTCACGCCCCCAACGCCCTATCATTCAAGCTTGAGACTAACAAACTCATCAATATGTATGTATTGTCAGGGAATGCAAAAGAGCAGCTCTCGACCGAATCGTTGTATCTTATACATCACTTATTGTACGGAACGCTGCATGTACCATAGTGCCAGATTCGGGTAGAGTGATCCTAGTCCCTATTGCCATCCTGTTCTAGATTCTGTGGCTCTGCGAGTTGTTCCGCCAGCCTGGGAATTGCTACACCCCTGCACACAGACAAATTCAGTCAAAGAAGCCACTGTTTGCTCAGCACAGCAGCAAAAAAAAATCAGAATCGATCCAACACTCGCCGAAGAATGCTCAAAATCCCTTCCTTCCTGACTGCCTCGGCTTCTTCTTCGCTCTTAACAAGTAACATACCAGCGAAGCCCACGGAATTGATACTCATTGGTTCGCCTGTTTGCGTCAGAACGTACTTCTCTTGTGAGCGTGGGATAAGATGCATATGGGAGAGAGTAAGGATCAGATTAAACTGGGAGTCGACAATAGACGGGAAAAAAAGTTGTTAGTAGGGGGTGGTGGGATTGGAATGAGAACTGTACACTGGGTGGTCCACGAGGATGTTCATTAGGATCATGCCGGATAGCAAGCACCGCGAGGTCCAGAAGTTGCAGGAACGCAGTAGTCAGGGTTTCGTATAATGTGTCTGTGGGTGCAGAGGGGAGGGAGGTTGGCAGTCGGCGAACATATTGTGCGTAAGGAAGGCGATCGATGGAGAAGGGTGTCGCTGTGAGGCACCATAATGTCTTTGAAAGAAGTCAAGAAGCCAATTGTGAACATACACACGCGCCTTCAACGTCTACATTCTGTGCTTTGGCGAGTCTCTCAACGGGCGGTCCATCTGCGGCGACTGGGAGTAATTGCAAGTGCTTGTGATTCTGACTGGCACCGCTTCGATCGCCACAGTTGAAAAATGCGAAAAAAGGCGTTCCTGCTTTACGCGCTGACACGAGTAGTTGATAGGCTATGACGAGATCTGGGGGAAGAGGGGGTGTGGTTTGACTATGGAACTCTGTACTTCATGCCATTGATTTCTCTCGCTATCATCAAGATCCGGATAGTACATTACCTTTTGTGATCAAGAGAAAGTGGTGTTTGACCACGCTTGGTTCGCCTTTTTGTCAACTTCCAACAATAACGATTGGTGAGAATAATTCTGAGTACCAACCTGTACTTGTTGAGCTACAGAAGCGACCATGCTGTCAAAACGTGTGAGAAAGGGGGGGAGACGATTGGAGTACCCACCATTATTACGTATTTCTCGTCGTCTTCGCCGTGAAGTTCTCCGATTAACAGCCCGGCTGGGTAAGGAGGAGCAAATGGATCGGGTGACACGGACGCGTTGAAATGCGGAGTGGGCAAGTGGGGTTTGTGAAGAAGGGCGGGACATTTCCTTATCTCGAACTGAACAGCCAGTAACTTTCAGGAATCTGGAGAACTCCACTCGTTGATGGCTCACGTCGATGCCATTCTCAGGAAATGTCGAAGTCGTAGATTCGAAAAAGAAGAGATCCTGGGATTCCCGACCACGAGAAAAGGCATTCGGAAGGTCCGAAATGACCGTCTCTGGTGTTAACACAGGTGGATCGAGGACGGTAGCCATGAACTGGATTTGTTGCTGCCTATTTGGGGCAATATCCGTCTTCGGCTATTTCCGCTGCCGTTTGGTCCAACGAACGCGTCGTGTGGACTGCGTAGAGAGGTCCGAGACCAGGCTAGGCCCCCGTGTCCCCTTTATTCGCTTATTTGGCGCGTCCCCATGTCGTTGGACGCCTCTACGAAAAGAAAGAGTGATGCAGGGGATGGAAATCCGCGATCTGCAAAGCGACCACACCAGGAAGACCTCAATGTCCATCTTCAGTCCGGCAATTCATCAGTAGAATATTGGATGGTTCAATGGTAATGCTTTGACGATGGCTTGTGAAACTTCCCCCATTCACACTTTGACGTTAGGAGGAGGCCTCAAGCGAGGAAACACAAGACGTGGGATGGTATGTGCATCATGACTTCAAACTCTCAGATTACCCTCAATCGCGATCCTCTAGGTGATGGTATTCTAATAGTGAGAGATCACCAGTGCGAACTACAGAACCTTGATGGCCAGAAGTACCTCTAATTTCTTTCACATTGACTTTATCTAACGCGCTTTTCATGGCTAGGATGTGTAGTGCTCGGTCTCACGTGGCCGGGGAGTTCGCCCCGGAGATATTTTGAACATTGCTGGGAAGGAGATTGAAATTGACCATAGCATCCCTCCTCAAGACTTCATTTCTGGCAAATGTTTTGATATCGGAGGGAGATCGGATCCTGCTCCTCAGTCGCTTCCGTCCACTCGCTCTCTAGGCTCGTCTACACCGTTCAGACCGGTAATTCCCAAAGTCACCATGAAGCCGCGGGGCTCAGGCACGACTACCGAATATCCTGCACCCAAGTCCGCTGGTCTCAGTGTTCCCCTTGTCGACACCGCAAATGCTCCCATATTGCCTGTAGCGGGGAAATCCGAGAAAATCCGCCATTGGACCGTCCAATGGCGGAAACCTCAGACGCGTAAACATAAATCTTGGGATGGTGATGGATACGTGAGGCAAGAAGGGTCCAAGGTCACCCTGTTCGACGAAGACGGTCTAAGGTGGGTCATCAATTGACTGCATGGGCTGTAATCGGGTTAACGAATTCGTTGCAGCATCGGCAGCATAACGTACGCGAGCGGGAAACTTAGCACCGGCATCAAACTATTCATTTGTAAGAGTGTCCTTTCGCCGTCGTCGCGTTTTCACAGATTTACGGTCATTGAAATGCAGCTGGGAAAGAGATTGAGGTGGATGCGCGAGTTGCTAGCATCCCCGATAGCGGTTCCAGGAAGGTCTCCCTCCATTCTCATTCATCTGACCTGCCTACGACCATCCCGGGCACAAGATCTACCCTTCTAAATTCGTCCCCCCTATGATTGTGCCTGCACGTTCCATCGAGACTGTTTCGACCGGTCTTCCGCCCATCAAAGCAGTACCAGCCAACTCATTCTATGGACCTCCTAAGAAGTGGGAACAGAGGCAAGTCCCATTTCCGGGTCAAGAGATTGCCGTGTATTGAGCGAGAGGCTGAATGTAGGCACGATGCAAGCGCGCCGAATGCGCTTGTTATGCCTAATCCGACCGAATCGCATCAAAAAAAATTCAATAGGAAGTGAGTGCCCCGAGAGAGACGAGTTCATCGCAACCCTGATTGAGTGGCGAGTTCCATTCCGCTCTTAGAGGCAGCGAGATTGTTCCAGTGGTGGTTGACCCCATTATTGGGAAGAATCTGCGGCCTCATCAACGGGAAGGCGTCACTTTCATGTACGAGAGTGTGATGGGGATGAGGCAGCATGATGGTCAAGGGTGCATACTAGCGGACGAAATGTGGGTGCATATTCGGCGAGTGCGGGGGCGCTCAGGAACTGATGGCATGATCCTCGCACAGGGGACTTGGAAAGACGATACAGGTGTGACTATGAACACTGGTTATCATTCGTGGCGGAGTGTGACTTCTCATTGACCCAACAGACTATTGCACTTATCTGGACTCTTTTAAGTAATTCTACTCGACATTTGGGTTCGATTTCTTCGATTTCCTGATGGAAATCACCGTTTAGAGCAGAATCCGTATGCTGGTTGTGGGCCTGTTGTTGGGAAAGTGCTCATCGTCTGCCCAGTTTCTCTCTTAAGTGTATGTCTCTATTCATTACCGGCGTCATACTGTCTTACACCGTTCTCCCCTTCCTGCATGTGTCTAGAATTGGCGAAAAGGTGTGTTTGTTTGGTCTGAAAGGTGTTGGTTCTTCTGCTGAGCATATTTTGCGACGAAGAAATCCACAAATGGTACGCTTTGTACACTGCCGACGCATATAATCCGATGCTCACCATGTTTTAGGCTTGGCCGAGACCGGATCGAAGTTCTGCTGGGCGATAAAGATATAAATACGATAAAGGCATTTAAAAACAGGTATTAGCTGTGATGTATGCAGATCAGGTCTCTTCTGGGACTAAGCTTACCGTCACCAGCAAACACCAAGTTTTGATAATCGGTTATGAACGTCTTCGTTCCGTCATGTATGTTTGTTCTATCATTCTTGGAGTCTCTTTGGCCATTGTACTCACGCTTACTCTCTTCTGTAATCTTCAGCGACGACCTCCGATATTGCCGGTAAGTCGCTTGAGGCCTCGTACACTATTACTCATCGATGATCCTTGCAGTCCTCCGATCGGATTGATCATTTGCGATGAAGGTTCGATTGTTACGCGATTATTCCCCGTCCCTTCTCATTCTTATCCCTGGGATCAGGACATCGTCTCAAGTCTGCGGATAGTAAGACAACGAAGATGTTTGAAGTACTGGCTGTGCCACGACGTATCATTCTTTCTGGCACCCCTGTCCAAAATAACCTGGGCGAATTTCATGCGATGGTGAGAACCAGAGATTTGTTGATCTCCAAACGCTCATGGCCACGGATGCAGGCGGACTTCGTCAATCACGGCCTTCTGGGTTAGTCAACTAGTGATGAGTGATTTGTGTCGTGATGACCCACTATTTCACTCTTCAGACACATATAAGATGTTCTCCCGAGTATATGAGAACCCTATTCTCAAGAGTCGGGCCCCCGACTGCACCCCACAAGAGTTTGAAATCGGAAGTGGTCGGGCGGAGCAGGTCGGTTTCGTCTGCTACCCGCTGATTATTTTCTGAGACCCGTCTTACTAGCTGGCCGAATATTCCAAATCATTCGTTTTACGCCGAACTGCTGATATTCTCTCGAACTATCTTCCTCCCAAAAGTTTGTGACACTCAAGGTTTGCCGTGGACTCGATTTGACGATCGAAGCGTGACAGATGAGTACGTCGTTTTCGTCCGGCCGACGTCCCTTCAATTAGGAATGTTCGCCAAGATTTTGAACCCTGATAAACTGGATGATCTTATTGGAGCCTCTACCGCGAAATCATTGGCCCTCATTGGGCGGCTGAAGCAGCTCTGCAATAGCCCTGTCCTTTTGCGGAGCACATCAGATGAGAAAGAAGAGATACAGAGTACTGCTAATGCTGCCATCAAGAACGCACTGGGTTTATTGCCTGAATCTGCCCAAATGGATGATATGACTCTCAGTGGTATGTTGGGAATTCAACTTTCCCCGTTTCGTTGTGCTCATGGCTCCTGTTCAAGGCAAAATGACTGCTTTACAGAGCCTTTTAAGGATATTACGCCGTGTACGTTCTATTCGTTACATCCTTAGTAGTGCATCTCCGTAACATGTGCCGCACTAGGATACTGACGAGAAGGTTGTCATTGTTTCGCACTACACTGCGACACTAAACGTTATCGAGAAGTTTTGCGCCCGGAAGATGTACACATATTTTCGTCTGGATGGGTGAGTGCTAGGGAATACCGCAGCGTTCAAAAAGTACTATCGTTATTATGCAGATCCACAAAAGTGGATAACCGGCAAATGTTTGTCGACAAGTTTAACAAAGCCACTCAAGCTGATCGATGTTAGTGGATCGAACGCTTATGTCTACCCCCGATTTGACACTCATTCTCCCGTAGTCATATTTCTCCTGAGCGCGAAAGCCGGGGGTGTCGGGTTAAACCTAATCGGAGCATCCCGCCTGATTCTAGTGGATAGTGACTGGAACCCGTCGCACGACCTGCAAGCTATGGCCCGTATTCATCGTGATGGTCAGAAGCGACCTGTCTTTATCTATCGACTGTTGACTTGCGGGACCATCGATGAAAAGATCTTCCAACGTGCTATCACTAAAATTGGGCTGAGCGAGTCCTTGATGGGACAGAGTGGATCCCGTGGGGATGGAATCAAGCCCTCGAAAGGCGATTCGTTCTCACAGTCTGAGGTAAGATCACCTGTCAATGCTTTGTGTCTCACTATTTTATACAAGGTCTCGATAGCTTCGTGATCTGTTCACAATCCATCCTCTCACTGCGTGCCATACTCACGAGCTGCTCGACTGTCATTGTGTTTCTGGCACTGTGGATGGAACCGAACCGGAGTTCACACCCGCCGGGAACGCTTCAGATGCAAGTGAGGACGATGAGATCGAGGACGTCGACGATGCAGATAATGCATCCTTGGGTTTTGTTCCTGCCTCACAGTATAGGGCTCGAAAAGTGCGGAAGGTGTGTTAACCAGGCGAGAGCACTAGGCAGTCCCGTGGATTTCTCATGATTTTGAATTAGTCCCTGGACGAAAGGAACGCAGCTCTGATGGCTCTTGACGAATGGACTCACGTCAACTGTCTGAATCCCGCTGCTTCAGAATACCTTCACGATAAGGCATTGCTGAAACTTATCCCCTCTCGCCAAGGCCAACACTCGACGGCAATGGATGTTGATTCAGAAGGAAAATATTCTGGGTCATTGTTAGATGCAATCGATCTCTCAAAGATTCCTGATACAGATGGTGGGACCGTGGCCTTTATTTTCGAAAAAATTTCCAAGTCAGACGTGACATGAATTGAAACTTGCGCGTAATGTTGAATATCTTCATGGGTGATGCTCCTAGTCGCCCGGCAGTATCGGTTTTGCTGTTCCCCACTTTCTTTTGTATCGTTTGTTCTTTAGCTCCTAGGAATGGTAGTGACTTGATTCGGTCACCTGACGATTCTGCCTTACACACACCCCGGCCATTATTCCCCCATCGTTCTCATATATTTACAGTAGATTCATCGTGTATTCCCCCGCTGAATCATACCCCCGTCTGCCGACATGAGCGTAATTCTCACAAAGGGCTCACGCATGTATAATATCCCCAGTGATGGCCTTCATCTTGGTGGCAATTGACTACCGGTAAGTGCCGGACCTCAACTACAGAAAAAAAGCCCATCGTAATGAACGCTAGAGGGGCTCTTCTTCCTGCTGAGGATACTCAGAAGGATCTTTCGGTCCTACGCGCTGCTAAAGTGGATCTATCCGGACTCTGTCCACCCGTGTCAGGCGACTCCCAAACAGAGGACGGCGTACTATACCAGTCGTACGAGTATGTAGCCACTCTCCGTAGAACTTTAAAGATTGCCAAGGAGGGGGACATTGACCAGATTGTACATAATATGGTGCCAGTTTTATGTCCAAAGTGTGCTGATTCGGGATACTAGGGGGCTCGCATCGAATCTCTTAGAGATGTGTTGGACATAATCACCACAGACCTCGAGGGCGGCACGCACCAGAAAAAATAGCAGTATGCCCGTGGGTAGCACTTCGGCGAGCCGACAGGGTGTGTACTAACAACCATGAACACAGGAATTGTCAGGAAAGTGGATACATCAATTTTTAAAAATTTTCGTCTTAGTCATGAGCACCTGAATTGTAATTGCTATCTTTGATGCCTTTGCCGTGTTGGTGTGCGCAGGGTGAAAGGAATCACGGTGTAAGGAATGGGTGCTGAATAAGATAACTTATGGATTGATGTTTGGGATCAAAATCTGTAGCTGCCACCCCCACAATTCACATATGTATGTGACATGAGCTCTGTTCCTCCAATGTCTCTCCCGGAACCTCCCATTCACTCTGCTAGTCCTTTTTCTTTCCGGCCTCCTCTCCCGCAAAGCAATCGCTTTCTCAATCCCTCTGATCAAAATAAGGCGGCTCGTAGAGCTTCCCGTAACTTCGAAGACGACCTACTTAACAACAGCACCATTCACCTCAAGTCCGGAGAGGTGGACGAGTCCAAGCTTGGTGTCTTCACTCCTCCATTTGTTCGCAGCTTCAGTGATCCAAGCGACGACGATAGCGACGTGTCTCCAAGCATGTCGCGCAACAGACAACCTCCGAATCGCACCCTTCAGCCTCCTACCCCGAAAGTCGTTCCCCCAACTCCCGATGCCAATTCACCCACTGGTCGCCCCGTGTTATTCAATGACGAGGAAGAGAGAGATGCTGATAATAAGCGTCGTAGCCTGTTGCGATCTCCCGGCACTTCCAGCAGTCCTGATCTCGCTACTCTCGTCCGCAAAGCTCGAGAACGGGGTGGTGTAGTGGGTAGCAGGGCAACAGAAGAGAATAAAAAGTCTATCCCACAAGTCACTATTAATGAATCCAGTCCCTCCTCAGCTCGCGCGACTACTGGGAACCCTTCCTATCTCTCTCCCGCTCCCTCTGGCTCTCGTCTACGTGTAACTTCCTCCACTTCCTCTTTCTCCATAGTCGGCCCTCCCGAAACACCCATTCGTAATATGCCCAAAAACCAATCCTTTGCTTCTCGCAAAATTGTCAAGCAGCAGCCATCTCCACTCACTTCGTCCGTGAGCAATGCCTCCCAATTATCACTACTATATCAATTTGGCAAGGACTCGGGGAAAGTATGTCATCGCGGCTCTCATTCTAGCTTCGTGTATCCTGACTCGCTATCATAGTCATCCATGAGATCAAAGACTGGCGCATTCTTCAACAAGTTTATACCTCAAAGCAGCACCCGCGATAAACGCCGCGCAAACTCTCTAACTGCTCCAAATTCACTCCCCCCTCCTCCCTCCCCCCGTCCTCCAATGCCGAAACTACCTAATTCCCACCAGTCCTCTTCTTCCACTCCTCAGCCAAATGACATTTTCTCCCCTTCCTCGACCAACGCCCCCTTAAGTCCTGCATCGAACGGCAAGCCGTTACCTGTCCATTCGCCAGTCAGCCCCAATCCCGAAGCCGAGACTCGTCCAGCCTCTTCCCTCGACCATGCTCCTGTCCCTTCAAAGGGCCCCCGGTCCAAAGCGGTTGATGATATCGCAAACGCGGCATTGAAGGCAAACAGACGGAGAAGCATGAGTGTAGGAGACGCGGATATGGCCAAATTGATGACATCACGCGATGTGCCTCGAAAATCTGGCGAAAGCTCCACTGCACCTCTGCGAGATTGGGACCTTGCTATGAAGGATGTCATCGGTGGAGATGACTTCAGTGGCGCTTTCAAAGGATTGACAAGTCCCTTCACTCCTCCGCGCCGGCCTTCTCTCGAGCAAGCAAGGCAGGGCTTTCATTTTCAGCTCTCAAAATCTGGGGAATGTATTAAAGACAGCTCTACCATGTCAAACGAGAATCCTCCTCGGGAAGGCGGTCTCTCAGCCCTTGATTCGGAGACCCTCCGATTTGTGTCTCGTCCAGAGGGTCTCCCAGTACCGGAGACGCCCGAGAGGGCATCATCGAAGCCCCTGCCATCCCCGATCGAATGCGTTACGTCCGATGATATCTTCCTTGCCCCAGCCACGCCTTCTCCGGTAACGTCTGGGGACGCCGCGTCAATTCTTGATACAACTTCTACACACGCGACGACGCCGACATCCTCATCCTCCCATGTTCCTCCCACGAACGAACCTAGGACACCAGTCGGGGAGCGGCCCTTGGTCCTTTCTCCGAGGGGTTCATCCCTCCGACTTCCGCACCGAAGTCCAAATCCATTCACAATCGCGACGTCGAGTGCCAATGGCTCCTCAAGCTCAAGTGGCGGATCCCCTTCCCACATCCCGCGAGTAAACACACTCCGATCATACCACCGCCAAAGCTTAACTCGATCTCCCCCCGCGCCTACCATATCAGCATTCACCCCCACACCCTCCAACAACACCACCTCGGCCATCAACTCCGGCGCCCTCCCCGCAACCCTCGTCCGTCCCTCTCTCGATGTAGCACGGGAAATCCGTCGCGGCTCGCGAGAATTCCGCTCTTCGCGTGTCCAGCCACGTGCTAATGCTTCTGCGTCGGAACCCGCTCTCGTGAGCGAAAAGCCATCCGTGGGCGAGGATGGTCTTCTCACTTCAGGTGTAGGCGGACGAGACCCATATCGGACAGTCAGGCTCGTACCGTCAGCAAACTCGGTGCTGGGGATGACTGAGCGTCAGTCATCCACGTATTCGCAGCCTGGATCGTCATCTGCTCTGTCCATGGCTTCCACTACCGATTTGACTTCATCTCGACACCCGTCGTCGACGCGAATGGTGATCGAAGCCGAGGACGTAGATGGTCGCGCCAAGGAGTTCGCGGCTAAATGCTGGACAGAAGATGAATCTTTCTTGCCGTTGGACAAGATTGCGGAGTGGCTTGGTGGAGTGTAAGTGATGTCTTCATTTTTACAATTTCAATTGAATCAGGAAAAGGGTTATTCATGCTCGAATTTGAACGCAGTGATCCCGTCAAACGGCAGGCGCTCAAATATTACATGGACTACTTCGATTTTACCGGCTTACGACTAGATAATGCCTTTAGGTAACAGACTAACGATTACATGATCTTTCCAGCGACCCTCTACTGACCCACCATCCTATCTCAGACATCTTTGCGGGAAACTTTACGTTCGTGGCGAGACACAACAAGTAGATCGAATATTGGAAACGTTCAGTGCCAGATTCTGGGAGTGTAACCCGAGCGCGATTTATCATAGTCCCGGTGCGATTCCTCCCACTGCTTTCTCTTCTAAGGTGTTCATCTCATGCGGTCGAATCTCCCTTTGGCAGACGTGGTGCACGCTATCTCATATTCCCTTCTGCTGTTGAACACAGATCTGCACGTTGCAGACATCTCTACTCGTATGTCGCGTAGCCAGTTCGTTCGAAACACATTCGCCGTTATTCAGCCACAAGTCAAAGCCTCGGGATCAGAGAGGCCTCTTTCCCTCAATCCTCTCGATAGCACTGGAAGTGCAATTGACGACGACGACGACGGAACTGCAGAGGGTGTTGCTCAGGATCAGGGTAGCTCGACTGTTGCTGCATTAAACACTACCCCGAACCGACATCCCCCGAAGAAACGAAGTGAGAGTCTTACAAGTTGGAAGAATTCCACGAACACATCCCAGTCTGTCGTTCAGCTCGGTGGTGCTGTTTCCGACTCCCCCGAAGCGAGTCGTGTCTCCATTAATCTTCCTGCTGGTGGCTTCTTCGATTCTCCCGCTCGGCGAGGTAGTCGAGATACATCCGCCCCTCTTCTTGGCGGCAAGTCCTGGGAGTACGAAATGGATAATCTTCTCAAGGTACTGGTCCACACGCGGTTACAAACATCTCCTTAAATGAGTAACTCCCTAATCGTATGGATTGCCTCCAGGAAATGTACGCTTCCGTGAAGAACCAGCAGATTCTGCAACCTCTATCTGGGGCCTCTTCTTCATCCCTCTCTCCAGGTTCGCCCATGATGCGGAGTCGTAGTCAGCGCGGGTACTCTAACCAACCGGACCGGATCAACAATCTCAAGCGAGGAAGCATTCGTGGTTTGCAGAGTCTCCTTGGTACCCAGAGCCCCTACGGGAGCAACAGCAGCAGTAGTGTCGATGGCCGCATTAGTCCTTCGCCCAGCTTTGCGACCTCTATTGGCGAGGCGTGTTGCTTTTCTCTTTTGTTTTGTTATTGGTTATGCTGATGAGAATGCTGTTCAGGGTGTGTCTGTGACCAGTTCAACACTCTTTGCCCCGACATTGGGCTTTGCCTCTAATCTATCGCACTCCATCATAAAGGAGGGGCAAGAAGACGACGCCCGGAGTTTCAATAGCGTGGGATCCCACTCTACGAACGTCAGCATTTCGGATGAGGAGTTGGCATTGCTTGGGCCACCATGGGCCAAGGAAGGGATGCTCTGTCGCAAACAATATTGGGAATCTTCGAAGCGCCGAGCGAAATCCAAAACCTGGATGGATGTCTTTGTTGTTATTCAGAAAGGAGAACTCAGCATGTTCACCTTCGGCACGGGCGGAACAGCTGTGGCGCGTGGTGGAGTGGGAGGAGGGAATTGGCTGGTGCGCTCTTCGTCTTCGCTGTCCCTTTTTGCCCCGCATGTCCGGGCGCTCACCGACGTCCTTCCATTAGGCCAATGCTAACCTTGTTGGCCAATTCTCTCTTGCCCACTCCCTTGCACATGCCCTGCCACCCCCTGGCTACAATCGACAACGACCCCATTGTTTCGTGTTGACATTGTCCACCGGGGCTGTATTTTTCTTCCAGGCTGGAACGGAAGATCTCGTCAACGAATGGGTGTCAACCTGTAACTACTGGGCCGCGCGACAATCGAGAGAGCCTTTATCTGGTGGGGTCTCCAATATGGAATACGGGTGGAGTCGCCTCTCGGACGAAACTCATGATGAGAAAGAGAAGGAGAGTGGGGGTGGTCGTGATCGTGATCGTAGCGACACCTTAAGCATTCGCAGCGGACGCAGTCTCAAGTTTGGCAAGATTGGGTGGTCTGATGTACCGAATTCTATGCGCTCAGGGCCCCATGGTCTCCCAGCGGATCGGGTTTATATCCATGATTGGAAACCACCACTGCCTCCTTCTGTTCCTAGTACCCACGACGAGGAAACGCAGCTCGAGTCGTTACAGAAACAAGTCACACTCCTCAAAAACGAATTGAAGCTCCACAACGAGCTTAGGCAGCCGATGCAGGGACTTGTTAGTCGTCTTAATGATCTATAGTGCCTCAATATCTAACGACGTTGAATTCCCTCTTATAGTATAGTGCACGTTCGCTGAACACAACAAAAGCGCTGTCTAACTGGGAGCAAAAATCCCAGTATCTGCTTGCTGAGATTATCAAGTACGAATCCTACGTCGAGTCGTTACGACAGGCCATGACTTTGCGACTTAAGAGACGAGGCGAAAAGGTCTTGGAAAAGGCGCTCATCCACACCCCTGAAGATGACTACCCCTTGGCGTCTCCTGGTGGAAGTGGTAGTGGAAGGACACCGACCTCTGGGAAGGTCTTTCAGCATGAAGAGACGATCCACGAAGCTGAGGAACCATCCATTCCCGGTTCATTTTCCGGATTCACCAATTCATTGCATCGGCGCGAGACTGCAGGCGATGAGTGATCCACCCGACACGGTGGCTCGAAACCCATCCGCTTTATCTGCTATAATGTTTTCCCATTCTTCTCTTGATGTGCGCCTCTTCCGTTCCTCTCGCTTCCTTCGACTCTGCCTTCTTGGGACGGTCCTCTATATTCATGTTCAGGTATGCCACACGCACGATGACCCAGCCCCCCTAAAGTCGTATATTATTGCGTTTCTTCCCTTCTTCCGTATACCATATATCATATACCTCCGTATTACATAATGTTGATTTAAGCAGCCAATCCCCGGGCACTTGTGGAGAAAGAGTAGAGAAGGGGATGACGATTTGAGTGTAAGTTGAGAATTAATTTAATAGATGTCGTGGGTATGCATCATCTTGCTGCCGTAAGGGATATCAGCCATCTCAGCATGTATCAAGATCTGAAGGTGAGCACCAGCGGGAATGAGTCTCCAATCCCGAATCCCCCCCAAAGGAGAACGTCAAAGCGAAACGTGCGCGTACCGAAGGTTTGAAAGGCCACTCGTTGAAAGCTTTTATTATACATGACCAGTCCTCGGCGTGAGGTGACGGACCTCCATGCCTGGATCCAGATGCTGGCACACGGGATTTTTAAGAAGTATACCAGCGCCAGGGGCGATAAGCCTTGGGAGTTTTAAGAATGCCATTTTTGAAGAGGAGGGGGGGAGGGGAAGGTTAGCGCGGAAAAACAAGGCAATATGAACCATGTATGACGATGACGAGAAATAGAAAGAGGGAGTAATGACGTACGGTAGTGCGGATTTGATCGGGCGGCTGTGGAGAACGAAGCATTGCCGTAGCACAAAGTCCCATGCGTCGATCATGTCCTCGGAGATGACTTGCTGGCCGGGGATGATTGCATCTACTTTGGGCATCATATTGATAGCCACCATGGGGTTCCCAATGCGCCGTGATTTTTTTCCTTTGCTTGATTTTCCGGACCGTGTCACGGGAAGTGGGGGGAAAAAATGATCCGAGTAGGGGGTGTATGATTCTTGAGGCGGGGATACCGTAATGTCGGTCAATGCCTCGGCGAGGATGGTTAATTTGCAGCGGTGGGAGTTGCCTATAGGTGCAGTCAGCCGCTGGGGAGGGGGGGGGAGGGGGGGAGGGATTCATCGGGCGAGAGTGTCAGGTGACGAAAGTGATAGGAATGTAGACGGGGTGTAATCTTACCCCGTGAAGTGATTCCGTTACGATCAGATGGAGAGGCACTCGGCCAAATCGCCATAACCAAGACTTTGCAGGAATACTACGGATAAATTGTGAAAGTAGTTGTTCTGAATGAATAGAAGGAGGCATTTGGCCAACGAAGTGCAGATTCGGGTGCGCTGTGGGGGTGGAGAATCGTGCGTGAGCATCGATAGAGTCATAGGTCCCATCAGAACAGATGCAAGTGGCGCACCTGAACCATCGAGGACAGGTTCGATGTCGGACAAGATCCCTCTTTCGTCCATTTCATCGTATGTCTTCCATAAGAACCCATTCGTTGGGAGAAATACGACTCTGTCGTCTGCTTCTTGGAGTGGCTAGGGGTTCCAATGTCAATCGCGACCCCTCGGTTTCGAACTGGCAGGTAAACGGAACAAACTTTGATGAAATCTAAGAAATGAGGGTCATCTTCGATAATAACGAGCTTTTTTATCCGTTCTCGGGGCAATGAGAGGATTGCACGACTAAGCAGGCCAGGACCTTATTCGTTCCTTTATTCACTCAGTGAATGATAAACTGCATTCTATTTGTAGCCTAGAACGCACCAGGGTATATTTCAACAACAGTCTTGGGCCCATGCCCTTCGTCTTTATCCAACCCAAAGGCGCTCAAAGTTTTAAATGCAATATCTGGGTGGTTCAAGAAAACTCGCACTTCTTTGCCCTGTCGACCCAAAGGGAAGAAATTATCCACCCACTCCTCGGGGGGAGGTAAAGGAGGTAGATGTGCCGCAAACCGAGCGACGTGGCGACGTTGCGCGATAAAGGGTAAAGAGAACAGTTTCCCATTTCTAACTCTGAGCATAATTCGTCTCAATTGAAAGTGGGTGGAAGTTGCCGGTCGGCATCTTTCCTCAAGCTAGCCCCGAAAGTGACCACATTTGCACATGGGGAAAAAAACTAAGCGTAGCAGTGACGCCAACAGCTAGCGAGGAATCAACGTGTCAGCGTGGAGGTGCATATCGGCGTGTTTGTGAAACCGGCAGTCCCGCGGCATACTTCCCCGACGATGGCAGTGCTTTCATGGCAGTGCATTCTCGGCTCCACCCGCGTTCGGACTAACCCGCGGCTCCGGCGTGATCATTTTCCTTGTAGCCTCCTTTAATGGAATAAGGCTAGATCAATGGGGAAAACGGCGATGAGAAAATATTCGACGCAGTACGCACCCGGCGATACCTGATTGGGGATTGGCGCTACCGATACTGTATACGTAGAGGATTCTCTTCCCCCACCTCTCCGCTACCGGAGCAGACCCAAGATTGTGAGTTCATACGATACAGGAAGTCGTTATGAACTATCCATTCTTATGGGCTAGTTAATCCCGAATGTCTCGATGCCACTCCTATAAGCTTCGCGCCGCCACTTGACTCCATAGTGGCATTCGTGGGGGGCGCATGGAGCGGAAATTCGCTTGCCCCGTGGTCAGCCTTTTCCACGGCCAAAGATCGCTCAGAGGGAGGGTTCCCCATCTGGGGGTGGTCGACTAATATTTGAGAATCTTATCATGTCATGATGGTGAGTGGTACCAGGCCGTGGCTCACGCATGAGCGGGATCTATTCAGTAGAGCCGCACCTGGGTCCGATTTGATCACCCTTTTTATCGTGGTCGTCAAGCCGCACACCTAGAATGCCTGGGACGCGGTCCAGGACTTCTCGCCTAGGACAACCCATGACGTATTTTTACTGGATTCCTTGGAATTTCTCCGCGCGCACATTGGCAGCTCATATGGGCAAAGGACCCGCTCGTAGTACCAGCGCGCGCCATCGCCTAGGGAGACCTCCTGCCCTTGGGAGGACCGATGAACTCGGCGGCTCGACCAAATATGGCTGATGCCGTAAACCTCCAGGTCCGCTCCTTCTAAATTCCTTCCACTCGTTCCTCGATTCCTTCGGGAGCTTGCCACTTCCTCATGGGCGGCTCTTCTTTCTGGTTCTTTATTGTCCTCGGTGTGTACACTATATTCACCTATGTGGATATATTTTGATCTGAATGCATATATCTCAGGATCGTGGATGCCGCTGAGGCGAGCCTGCACGCCGGGTCAATAATATTACAGTAAGATTAATATCAATCGCGTAAGTTGCGCTTTCGCGGTATCAATGGCCCGACGCACGCGAACGTCATGAGCGGACATCGACTTCCGTCTTCCCATGACCACGCTGACAGACCTAAGACACACTGCCACAGAGGGGGGCCGCATCGCTAGCCACAAGCAGCCAATCGGGCCACCCTCGTGGCACTACCTGGATACTGGACGTCCTTCGTGGGCCCCGGTCGATCAGTGCGTCCGCGTAGGTATCTCATAACCTAATCTATGGCCCCTAAAAATCCCAGGAGTTCATGCCCACTATTGAATCGTAGAATCGTCGATTTTTCTGAATTGCCACAATAGTTTCCACGGCCCAAAGATGGGAAAAAGGTAAATTGCAGTGGCCTCCCCTTCCTTTCTCAGTCTCTTTGTTTCTTCGTTTCGGTTTTTTTATTTTTTTATTGTTTTATTTTTCAGGGCTGGGAGTCTGTCATAATCCTTTTTCTTTTTCTATTTTAGGTGCATTAGACGCGCGTATTGCGGCAGGGTTGCGTGCCCCTTGGCTCAGAGGACAAAAGAGCCTCCTGAACTCCATTCAACCTTTGTTGTCCCTAGCCCTGTTTATACGCCAATTGATTCCTTCTGTTTCTCCGTCCCCGAGGGTGCCGGTGACTCGAATTGCATCCATCCCCCCTACATGGGTCGTGGTGGTCTGATTCCCTCCTTGTTTTCACTTCTCTCCTCGGTCACTATTCGTTCAGTTATCTATTATTAGGGGGGGGAGAGAGAGCAGTTTTGAGACAAAAAATTGTACATATAATATTATATATCTGATCGAAAGCGCGCCCGATAGCCTGCCGGGGGTTGTCGTGATGGGATGGGTTGATATGCATGGTCTGCTGTTTGTATGCTGGAGATTCGTGGTGTGTGAGAGAGAGAGAAGGCGGGAAAAGAATCGTCGTGACTACCCATAAATTTAGAAACAAAACCAAAAAGAATGAGCCGAAGACAATAAGCAGAGAAGCAGTGCCCAATTTCAGATTGCGAAAGGGGTTCGGGGTCGGTGGAGGCGTGACAATCCATCCAAGAAACACGGCTGATATCGACCAGGTGACGTCCAGTACACCAAGGGTACGGCGGGATGCTGCAGGAAAAATGAAGTGGGGAGAACGGATGAGCAAGAGGGGTTGCATAGGAAGCCAGGGATACAATGAAACTAGAGCATAAGGATCAGCAGAAGAGCAGGGAAGAAAAATATGTCGAGCGAGGCAATCGAAAGGAAACCAAACTATGTGCAATGAAAAAAGGATAAAATAAAGTCAGGCTGCGGAATACAAGTCAGAGGAACGGACAGGCGTGATCGATAGCGAGGTATGAGGCAGAACGACCTAAAAAACATGGTGCCGCAGTCCATTTGCTGGAGCAGGATGTGGCCCTCTATCCAGCGGATCGACGCCACTGAAATCTAATGCGCCCCGCCGCACGATAATGCTCCCACTTCTCGAGGATGGTGATGACGGCAAAGCTGCCGCTGCGGAACCGCCAGACGTCGCGCGCAAAGAATAATTCGTATGGAACGTCCCTCCCACACGGCGTGAGTTATTCGCAGCACCCCTCGGTGGCGTGTACGGCTGCCGGACTGTCGCGACGCTACTTGAGCGATCGACGTCATCTGTTGTTGGTGAGGGCTGACGGAGCGTCTCCCCTGATGAGCCCGAGAACGATCGTTCCTTTTCCGGATCGCGTTCCTGTTCAGATTGTTGCTGTAATTGCTCGAGCAGCGCCATGTCAATTGGGCCCGTATAATTCCGTAGTTGGCTGTACTCTGAGGCTTCGGGATCGATTAGCCCTGTGAAGTGAGGACACGGATGGATACGACTCACTGTCGTGATCAATGGGGC
The DNA here is from genome assembly GCA_014904985.1 of Hydnum rufescens UP504. Classification (NCBI taxonomy): domain Eukaryota; kingdom Fungi; phylum Basidiomycota; class Agaricomycetes; order Cantharellales; family Hydnaceae; genus Hydnum; species Hydnum rufescens. Next base: position 264,587 of record MU128949.1, on the reverse strand, counting down.
CCGTGAAATTCCGAGTAGTTGTGGGTGGCGAGGAGGGCTGACTATACCCCAAGCCCAGCATGTCAAATCCATACGAGGACGCCGGGTGGGGGTGTGGTGCCCCTTGATCTGCGTCGGTCATGGAGAAGAGCTGCTGGCTCGTATCATACGTCGGCATGTCATTGCCTTCTGCTCCGCCACCATCATCATTTCCACCCTGGGCATCTGGATCTGAATCAGACTCGTATGAGTCGTCCCCATTACCATTGGAAGCGATTTGTTCATAGAACAGTTGGGCATGATCCTTGCTTTTCTCATCGTCTTGATAGAGCCCCCAGTTCAAATGGATCGCCCCGCCCTCATCGATATCACGCGGATTGATATCGAGGTTAAAGGCAAAGGGGATGGTGGAGGGTTCGGCAGTGGAAATGAAATCAAAAGTAGTGCCGTTATCTGTGGGGAAGAAGTCGAAGGGTGAAGAAGCTGGTGGGTGCGAGGGAAGGGCTGACGGGTTGAGCATATGCTGGGGGACGGGCATCTGCATTCGAATGGATAGATCGGGTGTCGAGAATTGTGAGCTACCGTGGGAGGAGCTCGGATCACTCGATGGGGTGGATAGGCTGAAATCGAACGGCCCTGAGGAGATGCCACTACTATCGTCGTTCAGGAGCTCGTCGTACGGCCCGACTTCAAGCGTCGGCCACTGGGAAATATAGTCCTGGGGATCGAATTTGGCATTGAAGTCGGCCTGTTGGCTATCTGAATATGTCCAACTTGACATGCGCGCTGCCGCTTCATCAAATGTGGATGGCGGGGGAGAACGGAAACGGGATATGCCACCAGAGATCTGGGTGGGAAGCGCCGATGGTGACTTATCGGAGAGGCTTGGTGGACTGTCGTGTTGGGATACAGAAGCGTGATTTGACCAAGACTCTTCAGGGGCGGCGAAGGGAGACACGTCTGGAAAGGGGGGGGTATGAATAGAGGAGTCCTGCACGGTGGAGATGGCGTCGGCGATAGATTGTGGATCGACCCAGGGCGAAGTGGCGGGGAATGGAGGAGGTGTGGCAGACGAGGAAGACGCAGTGGGCGTTTTGACCGTCATTCTCTTGAGGGCCTTTTTGGCTTCCCTGGCGGCCTCGCGCAACTGTGTGTTTGCGAGCTTCTCCTTCATGCGGATGGCCTCCTTGACCTTTTTAGATTTCGGATCGTACTTGTACCCCGGGTACTTGAGCTTGTGTTCGGCCCGCTCGATCTCTGACTTTTTCGCATAGACGGCCTTGACGGTGGCGGGCTCATGGGCCCAATCGTAAGCGAGGTCTTTGGAGATGCTGGCCTGAGTTTTGAGTTTCCCTTCTTGAGTCATCTGTTCCTTCATCTGGGCGAGGCGTTCGGAACGGTAGATGATCCATGGGTTGCGTGGGCGGGGAATCTTCTGGGGCGGGGGACCGACAGGGTGAGCATGGTGGAGAGGGGGCGATGGTGGCGAGTGGTCAAACGGCTTCGTTGCCACCATCAGGACGGTGTAGATAGACGGCGGCTAGATGTTATTGTAGTGAAGGCCAAGAATCTATCGTTCGGAAGTTGGCGCGTCGACATGCAGGTGTTCGTGGTGTCCTGTTTACGACTGAGTACGCATTTGGCCGTTTAATCACCATTACGCGCCGGGAACCCCCCGAGCCACACCTGGCTCCCCCATCTTCTCGGGATGGTCCCGGTCTGATGAAACCCATCAGATTGCGTCGTGATCGTCAGAGATCTTTCGTGAGCCGCGGCGGGAGACGACCCCTTCTCCATCTCTATGTACAACCTGGAGCGCGTTTTGCCGCGTTAAAATGGTGTGTTCTGAATAGCTCGCTCGCTTTTCGCTCTAGGGTAGCGACCTCATCGTTCGTAGCGTCCACCTTGCTGTGGAGGATCTCCGGCCGCATCAAATCCAAATTAGGTCCCGCGTTGCATGGTTTTACTCCCGCTTTCTGAGGTCAACCCAGTCCACCTGGTGCTTGGGTCCTGACAAAAACTGGCAGCGTTAGTTCCTGGCGAAACCAACTCTGTGTGCCTTGGCGTCCGCTGACGACGTGGCCGTCGCTAGTCACTGTACGCCACCTCATCCGCAGTAGGCCTCCTCAATATTGCTAGTATGCCAGCTATATTCACTTCTATTACACCGCGCGGCAACCCATAGCCTTGGAAGAAACAATCTAGAACACATTTACCATAGGTGGACTCTCCGAACCCGGCCTACTCATCCTCGTACCGTTCTCCTGCGTTCCCATGGCAGCCGCCTCCCCACCCTTTTCGATCCTAAGGTATCATCATGCTCGCCGTGACACTCAGTCCCTCGAGGAGCCTGCCAATATCCACACGCGGCCTATACACCGGAGATAGCTTTCCGCGGTTCTATCGTCAGCGTCCCAATGGGGCGATGAGGGCAATAGGGGAGTGTGACGCACTCCGTGTGTATCGCTCTTGCCCAGCTCTGCCGAATATGGAAAACGCGATCTATCTCAATCTCAGATTGGCTTTCCCGGTCACAGGTAATGACTTTTCTGGAAGATTGGTCCGAGAATGGTTGATAGAGAGATTCTGGCGCCCACCGATTGAGCCTCGCACTTTGCCGCCGCCACACGGTATCATGGCAGGTTTGATTTTCTCCTGATCATGAAAGCCCGTTATAATACCGCGTCGAACCGAGTACCGCAGACGTTACTGAATACGGCTCACTCTTCAAAGTGGTAAGACATGTAGAGGGAGACCAACAAACCTAATTTCCTTTCGACATATTGAGCGGAACGATCGTAATCTCCCTTATCCGACGTGCTTATTTTGCGTCTTCGACTGCTCGAGGGAATCACGATGACCTTCTTTCCCTTCGCTGGCCACTGGTCCAACTGCAAAAGGTGTCCAACACTGCCAGCCCGAGACTGGCGGAAACGCCTGCGCCACAGCTTCTGAAGCAGTCTCCAGCACGAACCTATAGTTGGAGAACGAGGTCTTTCAAGTATGGGACCGTTTCTAGATCTGCGTAATATTTATAGTACTTCAATGAATATTCAGGGATTCCTGCTGGATGCTGTAGATGCAGACACGTCGGAGGAATTTTTGAACACTAGTGAAACAGCTGCATAGGGGAATAGAGTGCTCTATTCTGCAGTCGAGGACGTCCTTGGTGCTGAGAAGCAAGTCTGAGAGTCGAAGAACGACTGGAAGATTCTACTTAATCACATTCATGGGACGCCGGAGGCCACAAGTCGTTGAAGATTCAGAATTTCAGGACGCTCATCCTGGCTAGTAATTCGTTTCGCTCAGCGTTGTGCGAGAATCATTGCTCCTGGCCTGTGTTTGTGTGGTTTGTGAAGCAAATCAGGTGCATAGGACGCGCTGGTTGACTGTCGGGCGGGATGGGCAAACTGGAGGTGGGCGGGCGAGCCTCACACCTCACGATCCTACGAGTTCACCAGTCGTAACATTCTCTGCTTGCAAGAATCCCAGAATCTTGTCATAAAGCAGACCTGCATTCTCACTCGAGAGCTCAGCCCATAACTGTGCTTATTGGACATCATTCAGAGCCCATGCTGGGCGCATGGCATAATATTAATGTAGCATATTACCACCATTGTCTTCTTTTTTTTTTTTTCCAGTGGAATTGTATGCTTCATTAATATTGGAATATCGAGCAGAGAGCGGCCGAATTCAGCCCCACCAAGAAAGGTATCAGAACTATCGCTGTCCCCTTTACTCTGATTGCACGTGAATCTGTTGGTGTGAGAGAAGAGAAGATTTGGGCGCGGGGGAGCACCCATTTGTGGAAATAAGGGGAATGTAAGGATCTGGAGCTACACTATGAGCTTCAGTACTTCGGAACATCACAGATATACTAGAATATCACAACTGATAATCTCCACAAGCAAACAATGGCAGCCAGTCAGTTGTGTTCTATCTGAATCCTCAGCACCAGATACAGTATGTCTCGCAATTCAGCCAGAGGCACTAATCAAGTACCGGGAGGATCCACTAAACCGAGGGATACTTGTTTCGGCTGGGCCGCCGATAACACCATGCATCCGTATGAACCATAACTCCATATCTGGGGCGGGTGAGGCGGGTGAGATGCGGCGTCGCGGCAATTGTCGGGACTTGCGCTGCAGACTCCGAGTCTCCCAGAAGCGGCGGGTCAGCCGGCAGTTCCCGATCAGCTGTTACGCTCCGCTCATACTCTAGCCACCATTTTTAGGGGTCATGCCTTTGGTCTGAAACTAAGACTTTCGGTATGAGTGCGGTAAGATAACCCGGTCACACCCATTGTGTTTCAAGACATGTTTGTAAGGATGATTCTATCCACCATGGCACCACCGCGCGAGCGCCTGTTACTTGGGGCTGACCGAAGTGTTGGAGACCATCCCTGATATGTGAGAAAACGCCCGTCAGAAAATGACATACAGTATATCATGTGTCCTTCCGCATCAATGTTTCCTTGGGTAGTATGCATGGGCAGTTTGCCTTTAGCTCTCCCAATTTTACCGGTATTATATCTCTTAGTTCTGAATTGAAATAGCAGAGCATAGTGCCATGGCCTCTACAGATTTCAGACATTAGGCGATTATGCAGTGGGAGTCATGACAGTTTCAAGCTTCTACTTTCAGAAATTTCCATTCTTTACTTTTGAAAAGCTGCTCATGTCAGTGCCCGGGCGAAGCTATCAAAATAATTTTGGACTGACCCCGACTGGGTACATTTCTTTGATTGTAATTACAGACCATCAAGTAATGATATGGGGCAATGATCAAGAAATCAATATTGGTCAATCAGAGTGTTCCATTTAGTGGCGGTGTTCCGCCTTCATATTGGTTAAGTCGAGACCTGTGTCGTTGACCTAACAAGTCACCCAATTCCGACTGTTTGTTTTCATACGATGTGTGCAAGGGATGCACAACCTACTGAAGAAAATTTTCGCCTTTTGCACCGTGGATCCAATGCCATCTTTGTCGTAGATAGTTGAATACAAATTCAACTACGTCATAGGCAGGTATGGTGTTGGTGGGGAACCTCAGCCAGACGACCACGAAGAGGGGGGACAACGAAATTCCTGTGACTCAAAATTGGGAGTTCGAAAGTTCTTGAGCCGCGGTTAGCTGCGACTAAGGTCAAGTTCCGTTCAGTTCATATTGAATGGGTCAGAGGCATACCTCGTCTCAGCGCTTTTTTCGTGGTTCAGGTGGTGCCAAGCTGTGAGGGTTCTTTTGCGATCTACAGCTGAACCTATCTTCAAAACAGGGCAATAGGCAACTGGCCAGAAAAAACCTCGGCAACAACAATCAATCGATTTAGGAAGTGCCTTGATAAGGGTAGCAGTATATAGCAATGCACGGGGACGTGCCGTACTATTTATGCACTTGGCCACGCCTTTCGCTACTGTATCTATAACGTCCTCGTCAGCATAGAACACAGCACAATGACCACCTCAACCTCCACGGCCTTGGCCGAGTCACTCCAACGGACTTGGGACCTTGGGACGAAGCCAGGATCCAGCCCAGCCCCATAGATCATCGCTAGTTTTTGCTAGCATAACGCGGGATAGGCTCGAGCTACAATGTCCACTCTGTCGGCCGTACCTTCGTCGTCAATGCTGGATGAAATAGCTGAAGGGTAGGTCTACCGTGTTGCCGAATTCTTGCCAGACCTGGCGTCTTACATAATCACAATCCAAACGCCAGGGTTGGAATTCGGGCGGCGCTGAAGCTTTAGCTTCAAAACAGGCTGGATCGAAGAATCGGGTTACAACACGTACTCGCAGTGGGAGAGAAGCCACAATGACTATGCAACCCTGTCTCGAAGACGCATTGTTTTACCCAGTGAAAAGGGATGGTGGGCGGGTGAAAGAGATCGAAAACACAGCACGAGACATTCTCGCCGAAGTAGCTAGAGTGTGAGTGGTGCACTGTTGGGTACTGTTGACTTCGGCATCGCCCGTACTATTGGCATTGGTTCGACGCCTGAGATCTAGTCTCGTAACCAGACCGTCCGCGACACTGGTTACGCGACCTGAGGCCGAGCGTTATCCAGCAATACCTCGCAGGGCACCGCAAAGAACTAACCGAGGCCGCTGCAAGCCCAATCACGTGATGCATGAAACTCCTCTTTGGTGAGTTGTCTCGATTTCTGTACCGCCATCCTTCGTCATATTTTCTCAGTTAGTGGTCCTTGGGCTGCGGGGGTTGAGGGTGTTGCTGCTACAGGTAGAGATGGCGGAAGTATCAATGTCCGTATCACCAATCATCTCTGTGGGTACACTCCTGAGCTATTTCGTTTTTTGTTCCTAAGATAGACACCCTCCCCTTCCGGATGGAGCCGATTATTTGGTTAAATTGCTTCTGACGTCTCTTCCGCGCGTGTGCGCTATGCCAGCTATGACTCTATCCGCCAGGATCTATAACTTCAAAGGCACTCGGATGGACATATTAGAGGCATTATATCATGGTTGAAGAGCATCAATAATGACAGGCCGGCTGTATACTGGTTCAGTAGGCTCGCTGGGATTGGAAAATCAGCGATCGCCAGGACAATGAAGCGCAGAAAGACTGTGCTGGCCGCGCTGCGTCTTTCCGACTCTGGCCTTTCAACGGACCGTTCATTCAAGGCTGCTGTCGCAAAGGCCCTCGACCGTGAGCCCGGAATTGCAGAGATGGGTCTCCTAAAGGTTTAGTCTATGACACACTTATGATTAATTGAAACCATCAAACCATTCTTATCTTTCTCGATGCGGTAGACGAATTCCGGGAAAGAGGGGCAGAACAAATCCCATGATGCTTGTTTTGGCATGCAACACAAATACCGTTCCTCTGTATCTTGATCGTAAGCCGGCCAGAGCCTCATATTTCCTCGATCTTTGATGACGGCCCGAGCCATGTCAAGACTGTCCTTTAGACCTTCATGATCTCCATGGTTCAGTCGTTCCCCAGGATATCCTTCTCTGCGTACACAAACTAGGGCGGAAATTTCGCCATCCAACTGCCGATTGGAAATCGATGTAAACTCCCTGGTGGAGCGGTCTGGGAAGTTGTTCATTTACGCGGCCACATGGATGCCCTTCATTGGCGATGAGCGTGTACGAGACCCTCGTTGGCACCCGCAGATTATCCTCGATACTCGGATCGCCCAGCAAACCAGAGTTATTCCCTCCGATAGCTGGACACTCTGTACACAGGAATGCACCACAATTCTCTCTCCGACTCTGACCCTGAAATCGTAGCGGAGCGCCTTCAAGTCGTTGTCGGTGCCATTGTGTCATTGCGCAAACCTCTCGCCCTGCAACCATTGGCAGCATTCCTCCGATACGAAACGGAGACCGTCGACGCCGCATTGTATCATCTTCATTCAATCATCATCCTGCCCTGTAACATTCACAAGCCACCCGGTATCTATCATCCATCCATCCTTGACTTCATCACGGATTCGCGGCGGTGCGGTTTCCCCGCTTTCGTCGTTGTCCCCATTCCGGTCCAGGAAGGGCGTGCTATTCGATGTTTCGAATTGATGACGGTATTTCTCAAACGGGATGCGCTGGGATCTTAGATCCGTCATTTCTGACCAGTGAAGTGGATCGACTTGAGCACAAAGTGAACGATGCCTTATCGTTGGAGGTTCAATATGCGTGTAAATTCTAGGCATCACGTCTATCCCGTATTGAATCTGGAGATCCCGAAGTGGTGCATACGCTGGAGAGATTCTCTGCGTGCGTTATTTTGTGGTGGCTGGAGGCAATGGGCCTGATAGGTAGTAGCCTCCACTGCCGCTGGCTGCATTCGGGAGGCACACAGTTGGGCGGTAAGTGCTCCTCACCGTCGGTCTTTGAACTGTGCATTGGTCTGATAATGATTCTCATGATGGATGGATTCGAAATCCGAGACGACCATCGCAACAACCCCGTCTAATGTGGAGCGCTTCATTCTCACTCATGCACGGGATATCCAAGGAAGCCCAATGCACCAGGCATGTCTATCGCATTGCTGCAAGGTCATTCTGGAAGGGTCAGTTCTGTTGTGTTTTCGACTTATGGCTGGTTGCTAGTCTCAGGGTCCCACGATTGTTTTGCCCGAGTGTGGAATGCCACTCTGAACGAGCCAATTGCATTGCTGGAAGGCCACTTAGGGTGCGTTAACTCTTGCATTTTCGGCCGATGGTTTGGGGCTGGCCTCGTGTTCCAGGGGTCATTCCAAACGACTGTGGGAATCCCACAGTGCCTTCGGGGCGACCCATTGCCTCACCAGAAGACCACTCGTATGCCGTCATCTCTATCATGTTTTCTGCCGGTCGCGCTTTGATTTCGCTATCTAAAAATGAATCCTTGGTATGGCATTTGAAATATCAGCATTCTCATCCCATCATTGCTCCCAGACATCCGCCACGGCCCCTCCATCTGGCTTAGGGCCTTCTCTGCTACCTGGTCATAACGTGACCGCTGGCTACAAGCTTTGTGCGTCCTGGGAAATCACGTTGGACGCATATGCCGGATCCCCGCGCTGTGTTTACCGAGTACGGCGGTCCAAGAACCGAGTGTACTGGGTCAGAGTCGGATTGCGGTGGGATGTAGGGATAGCCGTATTCCGATCCTCCATATTCAGGATCACCCTTTTGGTGTATAGGTATTATAGACAAGGCGGAGCTGCCCTGATCCCTATAAATTGGAGGGATGGATGTCTTATTACTAGGGTGCTCCATTCTTGGTGACTTGTTTGTCCGATGCCGAGGTGTCAACTCAAGAGATGCACCGAATAGAGCAGTCTTATGATCCAGGTCCATAGGAATTTTTTTAAGAAGGGATCCTCCCCTGGGCTGGAGTGAAACGACAAAAAGGCTCTTTTCCCTTTGCGATGATAGGTCTGGTGCACCACTCCAATGTCTTTCAATCGTAAAACACCCTACTATAGTCTGATCCGAGCCGTGTGCTGCTGAGGGTTTTCTCAATTACCTATCCCGTCGATTGTACTAGATACATCTCACAAGTACGGTTTTCGAGCCACAATATCTGGTGATTTGCTTCCCAAATGCTGGCACTGCTCACAGTGGATGCGCTGGCACGTTGTAAGAAAGGGTGTGGAGAGTTCCTTCCGGAAAATCATTTCAATATTGGGGGTCGAACGAAGGCAGGATTATTATGCACATCATGTCTACAATTTGGGGGACGGTGCCGCGAATTTACTTGATTTGCGATTTTTGACTTGATCTCGCAGCACGCGTCGCTGGGTGTGGATGGAAAGTATAAGCATCATAGAGAACGAGCCAACACCCGAATGGGGAAAGCTTACCAAGACCTTTCCCTAAATCATGCACAAACGAACAGAAGACAGGTCATTTATTGGCACAACCAAAACCAAACCAAACCAAACCAAGCCCACAATGGAACTCACAGAAGGGTTCTTCGGAATAGCATCCAGGAATTCTATGCCGCCGTCCAGCCACTTGTACCTCACCTTATGATCCGACACGTGCTACGGGGTGCCCTTGATATCACCCAACCCGCACCAGAAACGCCGCGGTCAAGAACGTCGCACTCACCTTGGCAATCGACTGCCGCAGGTCTTCCCGCTCCTGTCCATCTTTCGCAGCTCGCTCGGCGGCGCCCTGCTCCAATACTACAAATGCGAATGGGAGATCCCCGCTGTACTCGTCTGGCACTCCAATAACCCCCGCGTCTGTGACAGCAGGGTGTCCAAGAAGATGTCCCTGTGATTGGAAACGCTCACACGGAGCAGAGTCGTCAACTCATCACGTATGGGTAGATCCCAGGTCCGCATGAAAACCCACCTCGAGTTCAGCTGGCGCCACCTGGTATCCCCGCACTTTGAAGATTTCCTATCGGAAGGCCCAGTGATCATGTAAATACCAATCACGATCAACAGTGTGGCGTAAGAGCCCTCTGGCGTGCCTTTGTTCGATCCATAATAAATATATCCCCGCTCCTGTTGAACATCACTTCATCACCCGTACGTAACCACCCGTCCTGGAATGTTTCCTTCGTCCTGACCAAATTATCGCCGCTCAGTGAGACATCGGATCGATTCGTATATGGGTACCTGGGATCGGGGGGACTCACGCCTGTGGGTTGTTCTCATAGCGCAAGGCTAAAGATGGACTCCGGACGAGGAGCTCGCCAGGTTCATCATACCCACTGAGCGTTCCATCCTCTTTAACCACCTTGGCTTCCACGTTGGTGATAAGGCGCCCAGCACTGCCCAGCGTTCCGTTCCGGATATGACTCGGCCACTAGGGGAATAGGGGAATTTTGAGAATCAGCAATACGGCATGGCAGAAGAGACAGGGCGTACAGTGAGGAGCAGTGCTAATGAATCGAGTAAACCATTGCAGAATCGATCAGAATTGAATTTGGAGTCCAAGTGCCATGCAAGCGCGTACCTGTTTCTGTCGATTCAGAAGTTATGCATGGTTTCTGTTACTGTAACACGTATCAGGCATTCAATTGATCATACCTGTCATTCCAAATCCTTGCCCGGTGGACGCTCCGGGAAGTACTTTCCGCAACTCCAACTCTAATGTACTCGACACCGGTGCAGCCCCTCCCACCACGCATCGTACGTGGCTAAGGTCATATTTCTTCGTATCCGGATGCTTCGGTTCGAAGAACGACCTTGAAAATCACTCAATCCATTGCCTACAGTCTCACTTACTTTAATCAGAGCTATCATTTGTGGGGGAACCAGCCTATCACACATATCAAGTGAGATGAGTGGGGGTCAAAGGGTAAATGAAATCGACGAACCAGAGGTGAGTGATTCGATATCGCGTAATGCTCGACAGGAAGTCATGGAATGTGTACTTTGGGAGGACTACCAAAGGGGCCTGAGAATTGGAAGCCGGAGATTAAGAACTGAGCCGCCTGGTTCAATTGGTAACTTGCCCCCATGAAAATGCTGAAGTGAAGCTGGAAAATGTGCTGAGTGGCAAGTGAAAATTAAGGAAGATGGGTACATACAACGATCACCCAGCCATAAATATCTATCATCGGGCGATTTAATGCGTGACGAAAATGCAGAGAACACACGGAACACGTACGGAACATGGGGAGCACGCCAAGACTGACGTCCCCATCTCGACAACGCCTCTCTTCGAACGGTACAGTAGGATCATTGAGACGCCAGTATGCCCCCATTTGGATGAGATTGGAAATGGGTGCATAGTGGGAGATGGCCACTGCCTATGGGCATGTCGTTCGCTTGGAACCAGGAACAAATATTTTAAGAGTCTGTCACCTTCGGTTTGCCAGTTGTCCCACTGGAGAGACTCAAGAATGCAACCTTGGTCTTGCCTTCGCCGGGTTGAAGACGGCGCTCGACGAATTTGGGACCAGCGATATTTAAGTCAGAGAGACCGCGCTCGATAAGGTGCTCTACAGTAATGACGGCGCGTGGCGATGTTTTTTCGGATATGAGCTTCTTTGCGTTAAACTCGGCAGATTGACGATGGAATGAAACGTTTGGAGGCTCCAGGCAAATTATGCGGTCCTGAGGGAACTGGATCTTTCGAGCGGTTTCCTGGGCCACAGAAAGACATGCTGAGTGGGCAATAATGAGGGTTGCCTTCGTCGCCATCAATTGATAACCTGTGATAGTTAACCATTAGCGCTGTCCATTTTGGGCCGGTGCAAAAAATTCTGCACCAAGCTCGGAGACCGTGTAAGATGGATTCCCTCCGCTGAAAAAAAAGCAAGAGGCACATATTGTCATCAGACCGAAGGATGGTTCGTTTTCACAAAGGAAAGAACGCACGATACAATGGCACCCAGTCGGTGGACAGCCCAAATGGCGATGGGATAATCTACAGAATGATTGTTGAGCAACATGCCTCTTATGGTTCTCAGCATTGATAAAGCAGTACCGATGTCATTTGGGCTGAATATCACAACTAGAGTAACAAATAAGACATATCACTTGATAGACCGAGGTGGATGCCTCGTACCGACATCGTCTTCCTCTGCTCAGATAGGGCATTGAAATCAAATCGACCCTTCGACGCAGAGATGGTACGCACTGATGTTGTACAGACCGGCTAATGCATTGGCGAGACCAAACGTGCGAGAGCGGCACTCCTCAAGGTCGTATTGACGGCCAGTGGCGTACTGTAATAATTAATATGAGAATGGGTGTGACGATAGCGGTGACACAAAGAGTACATCGATGAACCAGGGGCGGTTGTAACCGCGCTGGGGCCTAAGGTGGTGGTGGGCATCAAGGATGAATTGGGGGAGGGTGAGGTCGTCTCTCAGCGAACTCTCAGGAATAGGAGGACCCTCGGAGGTGAATATCATGGTGAACTACGGGAAGAGGGCCAGAGCCCGCATCCTTTTTAAACTGGATAGTATCCAATGAAGAATCTGGGAACGAGGAACGGAATTTGAATGGGCAGGCGGGACAACGGTCGGGCCTACCGAACCCTCACCACACCTTCCTATGTCGTAACACATACCCTCGGGTAAGCTTAGAGCCGTTTTCTTAGACAAGGTGGGCCGCAAAGCGACGCTCCCTGTTATGATGGATTTATTTGGTTGTCTGAGCGTCATATTAGATAGAAATTCCATAGTAAAAAAGGATCCAAAGAATGACTTTGTAGGAGATTGAGAGTGGTCGTCCCATCTTCTCCGGCCTGCTGTATAAAGCCATAAACGGGTTGGAGAATTGTGTGGGACATGATCGTACTACAATCTGAAAACCAAAGGATGAGAAAATCTTCTTTAGCTGAGACGTGTCATAACTCGCCTTCTTATTTTTTCCCGTCTTTGACAATGGCTTCGAGCGGGTTTTGCACCTGATCGGGTTCGATTAGGGTTCGATATCGGTCTCGGTGGGAATTTCCTTGTGCAAGCTCGCCACTTCGCTGGAGATAAACTGGTATTTCCTGGTGGATACCCATAAATATGGGCAGATGCATCTCTCTCGCAGAGGGTCGAAGGAGGGCGCCTTGTTGATACTTGCTTGGGTTGGTTCATCGTGACCACTTTTGCTTCCGCACCCGCGACTCGACATTGGGAAAGCTTACAGCAATCTTTTCACCCCATTCTTGGTCTGCAACTTGGCAACTACTACTATCCTCTTTTAGACTGCGGTGAGAAATTTTCGTTACCGGTGGCGCAATGTCTCTGTTGGGCCGGGTGGCCGTAAGAGTACTGTCCATATACACGAAATACAATAGCCTATAGGGCGCGCTGTGACAGCCTAATCATTCGCGCCCCGAAGTTCGGATCTTTCGGCACCGTTCCCGCCAATGTTGCCTGCGGCGGTTTACTTCTTCGGCTATCGCGTGTTCTTGGTCTCGTAATCAGACCACGTTAGTGTTACCGCAGCTCGACTTGCCTCGACTTGGGGTGACTCCGCGGGACTTCCCAAAGACTAGGCTTATCACCGAAATCAAGTCGAATTTGGGACTCGATTCACACTTGGAGTCGACTTGGGCCACAACTCCACTTATCTAATTATGGAGATTCATAATGTTCATGTAACACCATCGTTGATCTCCCTAGACCTAAGTCAATGCCTTCTTCTTCATTAGGAAACGCACATGTAAAGTATCATTCTTGTTGTCCAGGTCAACCATAATATTATTGGTTACAAACTCTTCTTGAACATTAATTTCACCATTTGCAGCGCTTCCGTTGCGTCATTTCATGCGCTGAACAATCAGTACAGTGAGATTCACCGGTTACACCGGTAAGTACGAGTTTCCGAGCAAGAGTGGGATATGGGAATGCGCTTCAATTCAAGCATCTCGACAGGGTCGTAACGGAGGGCATTCCGAATGCTGGCACCAGTACTATTTTCGAGACGTCGCGGAACGTTCTGGCTAGGCACCCAGGCCTGCGTTTCCTGGCTTCGCAGGCGAATTGGCTATCTCACCTCCCGTCTCTGGAAGTGGGATGGTGCTTCATCCAGTAAGGAAGGTCGAATGCACAGGCTCCCGGGGTCTTACATGCGACTGGCGTACTACGCAGCATATCCCAACGTCGATAAATCATGCGGGATAGGGAAAGAACATCTATCTACTGCACTGCCAATAAACAAAACACCCTGCTCCGTAGTAGATCAGCAGTGGCGTGTGCTGCGCGGAGTTTCTTAGGCTACAGCTCGTCAATCAATACACGATTATCGACCCCCCCCCCGGTACGGGGCTCTGTGACATACCCCAAGGACACACAAACACGTAATATTACACTTCTTCACACAAGTCCTGCATTCCATGATATAAAGGAATCACGCCTGGCGCAATTCGGTGTGGCAGGTGTTCAGCCAGGCGAAGTCCCTCAAGAGTCAAGGCAGATCTCTTGATACCTTACCCAGTAATGTAGTGATGGTTTGGGCAGCGCCGAATTCGTCCGCATTCGCCAGTCTCATAGCAGGCCCAGCCACTTGACTATCAATCCATGAAGGACGAGGAATGGCGTACACGTGCGGTCCCACTTGCGAATCCCAGGTTTCGCTCGTTCTGGGGAAACCAGACGAGTAATAAAGCTGCTTAGCAAGCATGGTGCCCGCTTTGCTTCAGAAATTCCCCCGCTTCACAGTACATTACCGCCAATAATTCAGGTTGTGCTCGGGCGCCGCCCGAAGTGGGCGCAGTTCACGTACACGAAAGAGTTTGAAGCATGCCTTCCGAAAATTATTTCAAAATTGGGGGACGAAGAAAGAATTATTATGCACATCATGACTATAATTTGGGGGGTGGGGGCACGAATTTAGCTGACTTGCGATTTTTGACTTGATCTCGCAACACTCGTCGCTGGGGGGCCGATATGAAAAATAAGCATCATAATGAACGTGCCAATACCTGACTGAGTGAGGAAAGCTTACCAAGATCTTACCCTAAGTCGTGCACAAACGAACAAAGGCAAGAACAGAAGGCAAGACATTGATGAGTCCACAAACACAAGACAACACACCAACAATGGAACTCACGGAAGGGTTCTTCGGAATAGCGTCCACGAATTCGATGCCGCCATCCAGCCATTTGTACCTCACCTTATGATCCGACACGTGCTATTGGGTGCCCTTGTGTCACCTAGCCCGCACAAGAAACGTCGCCATTAAGAGCCTCGCACTCACCTTGGCGATCGACTGACGCAAGTGTTCCCGCTCTTGTTCATCTTTCGCAGCTTGCCCCGCGGCGTCCTGCCCCAGTACTACAAATGCGAAGGGGATATCCCCGCTGTACTCGTCTGGCACTCCAATCACCCCTGCGTCCGTAACAGCAGGGTGTGCAAGAAGATGTCCCTATGGTTAGAACACACGCGGAGCAGAGTCGTTAACTCATCACGTATAGGCAGATTACAAGTCTGCATGAAAACACACCTCGAGTTCAGCTGGCGCCACCTGGTATCCCCGCACTTTGAAGATTTCCTATCCAATGGTGCACCGATCATGTCAATACCAAGCACAATCAATAGCGTGATATTGAAGGCGACTGGCGTGCCTTCGTTCGATCCACTATAAACATATCCCCGCTCTTGTTGAACATCACTTCATCGCCCGTACGTAACCATCCGTCCCGGAATGTTTCCTTCGTCCTGACCACATTATCATACGCCAGTGAGACATCAGATCCACTCGTACCCGAATGCCTGAGATCAAAGGAACTCACGCCTGAGGATCATTCTCATAGCGCAAGGCTACAGATGGACTCCGAACCAGTAGCTCGCCAGATTCATCGTAGCCAGCGAGCGTTCCATCGTCTTTGACCACCTTGGCCTCCACGTTGGTGATAAGGCGCCCAGCACTGCCTGGCGTTCCTTGCCGGGCGTGACTCGGCCACTAGAGGAATAGGGGGGTTTTGAGAATGATCAATTGGGCGTGGCAGAAAAGACTGGGCGCACAGTGCAGAGCATTGCAGCTAATGAATCGATTAAACCATTGCAAAATCAATCAGAATAGAACTTGGTAATCCAATCGCCATGCACGTACCCGTTTCTGTCGATTCAGAAAGCCATGCATGGGTTAGATAAGACATGAGACACTCAGTCGATCGTACCTGTCATTCCAAATCCTTGCCCGATGGACGCTCCGGGAAGCACTTTCCGCAGCTCCAACTCCAATGTACCCGATACCGGTGCAGCCCCTGCCATCACGCATCGTACGTGGCTGAGGTCATATTTCTTCGTATCCGGATGCTTCGGTTCCAAAAACGACCATGAAAATCAGGCCGGATCCATTGCCCACATCCACTTACTTTGATGAGGGCTATCATTTGTGGGGGGACGACCCTATCACAGATATCAAGTGGGATGAGCAGGGATCAAAGGGTAAATGGAATCGACGAACCAGAGATGAGTGATTCGATATTGCACCATGCTCGTCAGGAAGTCATGGAATGTGTACTTTGGGAGGACTACTAAAGGCGCCTGAGAATTCCCAAGTGAACATTAGAACTGGGCCACCTGGTTGGATTGGCAACTTGCCCCCATGAAAACACTGAAGTGGAGCTGTGAAATGTGGTTGTACATGAGTGGTAAGTAAAATTAAGAAAGATGGATACATACACCGATAACCAAGCCATAAATGTCTACGATTAAGTGAATTAATTTGTGACGGAATACAGAAAACTGACGGAACACGTACGGAACATGGGGAGCGCACCAAGACTGACGTCTCCATCTCGACAACGCCTCTCTTCGAAAGGCACAGTGGGGTCATTCAGGCGCCAATATACGGCCGCTTGGATGAGATTGGAAATGGGTGCATAGTGGGAGATGGCCACGGCCTATGGCATGTCGATCGTCAGCCTCGTTTGGAATGAGGGGGGAATATTAAGAGAATCTGTCACCTTCGGTTTGCCAGTTGTCCCACTGGAAAGACTCAAAAAGGCGAGCTTGCTCTTGCCTTCACCAGGTTGAAGACGACGCTCGACGAATTTGGGACCAGTGATATTTAAGTCCGAGAGACCACGCTCGATAAGGTTCTCGACAGTAACGATGGCGCGTGGCGATGTTCTAGAGGATGTGAGCTTCTTTGCGTTAAATTCGGCACATTGATGATGGAATGGAACGCTCGGGGGTTCCAGGCAAACGATGCGATCCTGAGGAAACTGGATCTTTCGAGCTGTTTCCTGGGCCACAGAAAGACATGCTGAGTGGGCAATAATGAGGGTTGCCTTTGTCGTCGTCAACTGATAACCTACGATAGTGGATCATTAGCGCTGTCCATTTTAGGTTAGTGCAAAGAACTCTGTACCAAGCTCGGAGACCGTGTAAGATGGATTCCCTCCGCTGAAAATAAAGCAAGAGGTAGATATTATCATCAGACCGAAGGATGGTTCCCTGTTATGAAGAAAAAACGCACGATACGATGGCACCTAGTCGGTGGATGGCCCAGACAGCGATGGGATAATCTACAGAATGGTTGTTAAGCAGCATGCCTGTGGGTCTCAATTGATAAAGTAGTACCGATGTCATTTGGGCTCAATATCACAACTAGAATAACAAATCAGATATACCACATGATGAATTGATGCGGATGGTTCGCACCAACATCATCTTCCTCTGCTCAAATAAGGCATTGAGATGAGAATCGCCTCTTCAGCACACAGAGATGGTACGCACTGATGTTGTAGAGACCGGCTAGTGCATTTGCGAGACCAAACGTGCGAGAGCGGCACTCCTCAAAGTCGTATTGACGGCCGGTGGCGTACTGTAATAATTACAGTAATGTGAGAATGAGTGTGATTATGATGGTGGTGACACAAAGCATACATCGATGAACCAGGGGCGATTATATCCACGCTGGGGCTTAAGGTGGTGGTGAGTGTCAAGGATGAATTGGGAGAGGCTGAGGTCGTCTCTCAGCGAGCTCTCAGGGATGGGGGGATCTTCGGAGGTAAAGATCATGATGCAGTTCTAGGGGGCCAGAGCCGTTTCCATCCTTTTTAAAAGAATAATATCAAATAGATTCCAGGACTGAGGTGCGGGTTTTGAATGGGCAAGCGGGACAATGGTCGGACCTGACCGAACTCCCGACCCGCCCAACTTCAGATTAATTCCCAGGTACTAATCCGTCATGTATTTGAGCCGCTCTTAGCCCCTCTATGGGAGCCTACATGTATATAAACAAGAGTTCCTCACTCTCGAATGGCAGAGCGGTAACTGCCAGAAAACTGAATTGAACCGGAGATCTCCTGCACCTTGGAACTTTCCATCGATCCAAAATTACATAATTATATTATGTAATTTTTTTTGCAACCCTGGTCACAAGAAAAACCACTACGAGGTGCATATTTGTTGTTGTCAGGAACAAGGCCAACAACAAGTCTGGGGAACCGCACTGCGACCTCAGTTGCAACCGCAACCGCAACTGCGGCTCCAAAGTCTCCTCACATAACAAGATACGAATCGGAATTCTAAATGCTATTTGATAACCCAAGCTCAACATTGCCATCTTCATCGCGCTTCTTAAATCCTACTAGACTCTTCATGTACACACGCCTAGTCCTGAATATTTTAGAAGTTTGACACAAGCCACTATAAGGCGTGCAATGGCGATTGTCGTCCGTATCTCAGACGCACGCGATTGTAGACCCCAAGAAATGTGAAATGTGGCGGGGAATTTTGACCACCTCAGCGATGTTCTTTGCGGAGTCATTGGCATGGCTGAGCTTGTCCCGCATGCTCATGCCCATCCACAATGGGTGGAGGCGTCTAACAAAGCGTACGAGATGCTTTGCTCTGAAGTGAACGTGCTCAACACACATACAAGGCTATAGGAACGGTGTAGAGCACCTAGGTGGACATTCTACTTACCTTGTATTGACAAGGTACTGCGCACTGTGATGGATGATAAGGCAATGGTTGTTGATTTCTCGGCAGAAGAACATGGCGTGGCCGTCATATTCCTTCGAGACTTTGAACCCTCCGGGATCGATCTTCCCCCACTACAGCGAGAACAATCTGTTTCCCTCTCCGATGAATTATTTCTCTTGGACGTCAATTCTTAACGTTTGGGACTGGCCCAAAAGGTGTCGTCGAGTTGTCCATACCGCTTCTTAGATAATCCATCCTCTCTGAGATCTGTGGCATGTGCTCTCGCCACGCAGTCCCGATTCAGTGGGAAAGTCTGGGTGCAGGGCAGTTCATGGGAAGCACAGATACTTCTTCGATATTGTACCGATGAACGGGTGCGGCGGGACGTCTTCGTCGCGGGTAACGTAGCAAATAAGGCTAATTGGCGACAAGCGGCAATCCCCGACTCTAAAGCTCGTTATCCGCTGCTGGTACTGTGTACTGCATGAGGATAGCGTATAATGTCATTGCCTGGTTAACAAAGATAGCTATTCTGTCCTGGTATTCTAGCTACTTTCTCTGAATGCGCATGATCTGATTCAGCAAGCCCACTTACTCTACGAAGTGGAAACAGAAAGTCAAATCGGCATTCATGAGCCCTGCTGCCTTGATAACAATTGAAAGGTATGTCCAGTCAAGGCCTCGACTTCGATGGAGGACCCGGCCTCATAGAGGAAGTCAGTACATTGAACATACCACTATTCCACTCCGTACAGTAAGTGTTATAGATATAGATTCCACGAACATGTGACTGCATTGCTGTCGGCGACCGCAATTTTCCCTGATTGAGACGACGAGCGGAGATCTTACAGGAACATGACCGCTGCCAGTACCAGTCCTTACCACTGATCCTGCCCTATCTGCAAGCTTAACTGCATGATTCACATGGAATCAAACCCCACAGTCAAACCTGGGCGGTGGTCCAAAGATGCGGTGTGAATCATCCTAGAACCTATAATCCAGTGTCTACTCAATTCTTCTGAGCCCACGACGCCTGACCTAGACGGCAACTACCTGGTTTTCTTCGCTCTTGTCCTGCCGATGCTTGCTGGCCGTTCCGTCACGTGATTTGAACTTACTGTAACTTCGTCCTTGAGTCATGTCGCACGGTGTCCTGGGCGACACTCCAGATTACAAGGCCATTACGTCCCAGCGTATCGAATCATGCGAAGATTGTAAGCAGCACCCATCAGTCACCTTCGTTTCAACCACACCAGGAGCCATTCGAAGAGATCCCCGCACGAAATCAGCAATTCACCGTCTCAGCGCCCACATTGCCGCCCTCGAAGAAGCAGAAGCCCAGATACGCCAGACGAAACTCGTCGCAGAGGAAGAACTGGCATTATTGCGTGTCCGCGTCGCACCCATTTCAACATGTCCAAATGAGATTATTGCTAAGATACTACTCGTTACGTACTCCTCTGCGCTTGAGGAGGCAAAGGATCCTACCGAAATTCTATTCAGCATATCTCAGGTTTGCGCCCTATTCTCTTCGACTCGCATCGTCAGGAAATTGTAATGCCATCGGCCATCCTTCCTATGCAACAGGTGTCTCAACTATGGAGAGCCATGGCCCTCAATCTGACGCAACTGTGGGCTCGCATGCATGTTGAATGGAACGCGAAACAGCGCGCCCTATGGCTAGAACGCTCGGGGACTCGTCCATTAGATGTTTATCTCACCATCGATGACCATCGTCCAGAAAGATGGGTACCAATCCAATCTGGCGACGTGTTCGGAGACCAAGATTTGTTTCTGCATTCCTCAAGATGGCGTTCTCTTTCTCTAAGGAGCTGCGGACGCCGCATCGCCGAAGAATTTCTTGGTCGCCTAATGCGCTCCATAGACCTCAAATCCCTGGAGTCGTTAACGCTACTGTCCTTCACGTATGGGCCCTATAATATGATTACGAACTTTGGGGAGCGTCCAGAATCTGCCTCGGCATTACGCCACCTCATCTTGCGAGATGTGGAGGTGAAGGCCCTGCATCTCGCGGTCGACAACGTGGTGACCTTGAGACTCTCCGGCATCCCAGAGGAGAATGATCCTCGCTTCTGGGTCCGCATCTTTGGAAGTAGTGATAGACTCGAGTGCCTCATCTTGTCCCGTCTTCGCTATCGTCGCAGCGAGGCGACCGGAGGCGGACCTGCAATTCCTGCCAGAACCCATCTTCGTAGCCTGGTATTGGGGAATGGGAACGGGAGAAGATTCTTTCGTTACATGATCCGGGAGCTGAAAGCGCCTGCTCTCCTCTCCTTGGATCTATATCTACCAAACTGCAGTGAACGGTATGCGTGTGAAATTACTCCCATGGTTATGGCATTTGTGAGTCTTAGTCGATCGCTGCACACATTCATCGTTGGCTGACTGGCTGATGTTGCACACTTGCTCTTAGTTCCGGTCGTCTCCTCTTATTCGGGACCTGACGATTCGTATGAACTACTCTATCGCAATAAAATTCTCAACGCGTTACGTCTCCCGCACACCAAGGAAGCGTTGGTTTCATCTGAGAATATCTACCTCCCTCATCTCCGACACTTGGCATTCCATCAGCTACTCGACGATCGTGATGAGGCACCTCTTGATGAATTCCATGACGAATTGCTGGATTTCCTCATCTTTAGATCCAAGGTTCATTGGTATGATGTCCAATCAGACCGTTGGCAACTGCGGGACGATTCCAAAGGACTTGAATGCCTCAAGCTCGACTCACTCCTCTATGAAGTTGGATCTTTTGAGGATTTTGTCCAGGATTTCGTTTGCGTTCCCGACGAGGAGCCGACACCTTATAGATTTCATGAGCTGAACGAACGACGGTCAGATCCCGATGAGGCAGAGACCACATGGGAGGAGCCGGGTTATCTTTCAGGAGACGATGGTGGGCTCGATGCTGGATTCGAGGAGAAGCAGGAGTATATGGCCGCTATTGAGGAGTTTCTTTGACAAGTTGACAGTGTGGGTTCTCTCCGACATTTGTGACGACTCCCTCTGACAGCTTTGCTAAGGAGAAAGCAGATTCAATGGGGACCCAAGAGGTGCTCCATCATCCATCTTGTTGATATGTGATCAGAGTAACGCAGACGCAATGCGCGCATGGGGATTCCAACATGCACTCCGTACTTTGTAACTATCGAGTGCGATCAAATCTAGTGATGCGTATTGCGCAAACTGGTTTTTTGGATCAGATTCTCTCAGATGAAAAGCATGTTGGAGCGAGGAATTACGAAAATGACCGGGCGCGCTGACGGAGACAACCGCGACCCCGTGAGGCTATGCCGATGGCCTCTCCAATCGTTATTCGCCAATCTACTGTTTGGATCTTATAGCTAGGTTTCACTGGCGATCTTTTACCCCTTTTCTTTCTTGCCGCCATCATTGACAATTGGACTTTTACTTCATGTTTTACCCCATCTTATGTGTTTCTGTGCCTCATGTAAATAGTATAAAAGACGGGCTTGAGCCCACAAAATCCCAAGGACTTGTAGTGTTCTTCCTGCCGCTGCTTATTCACCTGAGTTTCTCGAGTCTCATCAATCCGAACTCTTTCTTGTCTGCTTAGTAACCAGGGGGAAATTCTACTCGAACGCCGTAACTCTCACAAAAGCACTCATGCCTTCGCTATCTCTTGAGTGCACTCGAAACCTGGGAGAAAAAAAACAGGACTGCTTTGCTACAAACAAGGAAACTACTACATTGGCATGTGAGGACTCGCGCATTTGGGATAACACATAAGAGTTGGCACCCCAAGTCCATTTAGATCTGAATGAGTGCCCACAGATGCCTTCGAAACTTTGGTTCGATTAACGTTTCAGGGGCTGGTATCTGGCCTCCGATGGCCAGCCCAGCGATGCGGCATAAGGCTGCTGGAAGGGTGACTGGGAGGGGCCAAGGGGTTACCATGCGACGGGCTGTTGCTGTTGCCATTGACCCGGGGGGTGGTCCTTGCCCCGGCTGACCCCCCAATTACATATCCCACAAAGCTACATCTGCTTTGAACACATAGGAACGAGTGGATCATTGTTAATTATTTTGGGAGAGCTGGGGCAGGTTGGGGAAGGAGTTGGAATGATCGTAATTCCCGAGAGCTTGGAAGAATGGATTGGTGTAGCACAGCCCGGCCGAGACCAGGTATAGCAATTCGTGACTACGGCAGTTCCCGTTCCCACGGTGGTATTCCTTTGCCCCCCGGGGTCTGTTCTGAGTGGATCCTGGATGTACATTGGATCTCATCTCATGTTTTGGGTTCGGTGGACAACAACGCTCTCCTTTGGCTTGTCTAGGCCCAGTATGACTGCAGGGCACGAATTGAACAGTAATATCTCGCAGATCATGAACAAGCCTCGACGGTTTGTTAAAAGCCTTTCCCAATTGATTTCAAGCTACAAGTAGAATCCCACGAAGATGTGACCGGATTGCTATTGGCGGCAGCAATTTTTGCTGGTTGTAGCATTGTTAGACGAAGAGTTGAGACATTAACATGACCGCTAGTGCCAGTTCACCTCACCGCTCATCCCGTTCTTCGGAAGGAACCTCCCACAGCTTCAAGCGCCCAACTCTAAACAGTCAACTATCACATTAAACCAAACCTTAATGTCCCCACACCCAAACCTGAAGTCACCGTCAGGCGGTACAATGACGATATGGTGTCTACCAGAGCCTCTAATCCAGTGCCTGGCCAATTTTTCTCAGCGCGTGACGCCTGATCTAGATCACAACACCCTGGTTTTCTTCTATATTTGGTCCTGTTTATGCTTGTGGTGCATCTGGCCATGCCATCACGTGAATTGGACTCTCGAGGGATGTTGCACGGTGTCCTCGACAATGTCATACATTACAAGACCACTACGTCCCAGCGTATTAAATCCTTTCTATACGATCTTAGTGAAGATTGGAAGAACCACCCGTCAGTCACCTTCGTTTTGACGGGGCCAGGAGACATTCGAAGAGATCCACGCATGGAATCGCCAATTCACCGTCTCAGTGCTCATCTTGCGGCTCTCGAAGAAGCCGAAAGTCTTATCCGCCAGGCGAGATTCGTTGCAGAGGAAGAACTAACATCCTTGCGTGCCCGTGTCGCGCCCATTTCAGCATGTCCGAATGAGATTACTGCCGAGATACTGGTCCACACGCACTCCTCGGCGCTCATGGAGCCTGGAGGACCTGCCAAAACGCTATTGCGGATATCTCAGGTTCGTGCCCTACTTTCTTCAACTCTTTGTCATTGTGAGGGACGAAGACGGTAACATACGTGACCGTACCGCTGAGCCTTTCGAAAGTAACCTCCCAGTTAACTGCGTCATTCACTTAAAACCAAACCTCAATGTCTCCGTACACCCAAACTTGGGAGGACAGTGAATTACCTCGGAACCTCTAATCCACTGTCTGGCCGATTTTTCCGAGCGTGTGACGCCTGATCTAGAGAACAACTGCCCGGTTTCTCTCACCTCATAGAATACCACGGGTAGCAGCGACAAGCGCCAATCCCCAACTCTTAAGCCGGTTGTTATGTGGCTATTTTTCATAATGTATGCAACATGAAAGTTCCAGAGGTTAAAGTGCCTGTGTTCAATTGAACTCATGAGGGATTCCACAGAGGGCATATATTAAGATGTATGCATTATTTTCATGTAGAAGAGAACAAGTAAGAAGGGATTGACGAGCGTGGGAACCTATCGTCCCAGCCCAGGACAACGAAAACTTGAACCTGGTGGAAGTAGTACAGCAAATAGTACATGATCCCACACAAGACAGAGTACCGCATCTCCGCCGCAAGCTGAGCGATGGAAAAGATCGGCTGCGAGTATGTCTTCGAACTTGCTTCACAGTTAAATGTCTGTCGCCCCATGACGAACGTGAGATCCAGTTGGGCGATGATGATTACAGGCAAGATCTCTTCCAATCCACACGATGCGGCGATCAGTCGATCGTAAAGACCGAGAAGTCCTCAGGGTAATGATCTTGAGCTGATAAAACCAAGGCGTGGCGTACTCGGTGCGCACGACCGGGGTCTTCCTTGCAATTGGTTGCAAGACTGTCGCTCTTGATCTTCTCAATCATCCGCTTATTCTCCTGGAACTCGAGCGAACCGGAACGCGACGGGAGGATATCCGCATTTCAATCAGAAAAGACGTCATACATCCTATGATCCCGACTCACCTGAAGCACCGGAGAAACATGGCTCGTACCAGTCATTTGCATTTTGATTCGTATGGAGGCACACCGCAGGAGATGATGGAGGGAGGATTGGAGCTGACCATAGGTCCTTTACTTAGGGACGGTGGCTCATACGATGGTCGAGTTGGCTTACTAGGAAAGTCGGAAGTCGATGAACACCTACTAGATACCGTGCCATCCACTGATGCCATTCTCTTCGAAATCGCCAGAAGAGACATAGATAATCGCCGCAGGATCCGTCATATTTTTCTTACCATCAACTTGGAGATGCGTTTTCGTCGCGTAGGGTATCCCGAAAGAGGTGAGAGATTGGAGGTAGTGGAAGTTGGCATAAATCCGAGTTCAAATTCAAATCGATGTCTATTGGCAGTGCGGATTTCCGCTGGATCCGGAGGCGTTGTGGTTGAGATTGATAAATTGGCAGACACGTAACTACGAAGCTCGCACCAAAGGTCGGCTTCGCCCTGTAGGCACGTGGAAAAATCCCAAATTTGGTAGGACTACCAAATCAGGGAGCACAGCCCTGGACACCGGAAATGAATTCCGGCACTCGTGACCCGAAAGATACTCTCTTACTTACGTAAGAGTTGGGGACGTTGAAACGCTCGAAGCGCTGCTTCGTGCTCGGGCCTCGGTAACTCAGCCAGAAATGAAAGTTATGCTGCTATGACACTGAGTGACAAGATGGCCGAAACTCCACGTGTAACCGTCCAGTCCTAATCCATGCCCTGCAAGATTCGCTGGAAAATATCATTCATTTCCTCCGACCACCATGGACCTTTGGCACTTTCCGAAATTTCCCAACTTACCCGACAGAAAACTGAGCATTTTCCTCAGCATTCCTCTCCGATAGAAGCTTGGGATGGTGATTTCTATACTCTACGATCTACCTAGTCATTCCTGGACTTCATTGTCTCATCATCACCCTCAGCCACTTTCCATCGGCACGGTTCTTAAAGGACTTCCCCAACTCTTCTCGCACCTATATGCTATAAGCCTTTGTTGGAATTGGGGATGGGCGAGCTCTAACGCTCATCACTTAGTCAGCGTATCCTTAGATAGTTTCTCGGGATGTACCGAAGTTCCCTCAAGCGTTTGCTTGAGCTCTGATGAAACGCTCTATCTTTCCTCTCGTTGTGCGAATCTAAGTGGCTCCGCACCGATTTTTCAACAATGAATGATGGAGGTGATTGGCCCTTTTGCGCTCTGAGCACCTAAAGTAATCCTACGGACACCCTTTGATACTGAGATTGGGATTTGGGCACTCGGATGCATCTTATGAGCTCCTGTATTTTCAACCCCAAATCTGACAGTATTTGGCGGATGTTGAGTTGCTGATGGGACAACGGGAATCCAGCCCAGAGGAAGGCAAGACGTGGAATATCGAGGGTGATTGTCTCGCCAGGATGATGGGGCTGATGGGTGAAACATCTGAGCTAGAGTGCCTTGCTCAGCCCAAGAAGAGCGAGCTTTTTTTGTAGCAGACGGTATGATGAAGATGTTCATATTTCGTTTGAACGCTCATTGTTTGCATGGCCAGCTCCACCGTATCAGAACACTATATCCTGTGAGTATTCAGGAGGTGCCACAGAACTTTCTGTTCTTGCGCATGTACCAATGTATATAATAATTTGTATCATTGTACACTCGCAATGCCCAGTCTCACACCCCCCCAAGTTGGGTAAGTGGAGCCCCGGCTATATCCGAAGCACAGTTAGACTCAACGGGCACAACTTAACCCCAGTGTGGCTACGGTGAGCCGCACAACTAATGAAGGAAGGTCAACAATCTAATGATATCCAGTGGAACGAGGAAAAGTCGCCTCACTGAAAACATGAGCAGTCGCAGACCACGCCCCTCGTTCTTGAGGCCGCTCACCCAAATTGCTCCACAGCCAACTGCTCCTACGAGACCCGAAGGCGTACCTACGCCCGGACGTGATGCTGTCCTGGGTCCCGCGTCTATGGGTTCTGTGGCGTCCGCTACCTATGGTCCTCGCCCTAGGTCAAAGAGTCTCGTAGCGCAAGAAGCCAAGGTGGGTCAGGCACCTCCCACCAGTAGTGTTGGAGGCCGCACGGGGAATGTGGGCGCCGCAATCTCACTCCCTTCCAGTCGTCGTTCTTCCTTTGCGACCGGACATCGTCGCACGCCCACCCGTGAGCCCACAGTCTCGCGACGCGGAAGCATATGGTCCGAATTTGGCGACGAGGCTCCGTCGGGAGGCATCGAATTAAACGACGAACCAAAGGCAGATGAGGCTCAGAAGGCCTTTGCGAATTCTACCAGGCTGCTATGGGAAAGTGGGGTTGACGTCATGGTCACTAACGCTTGGGCGGCCTTCACAGCATGCTGGAAGAAGGGTGACATCGTGGGTGAGACGCATAAAGCTGCCAATCTCATTTTGATACTCAACACAAGTGCAGGACTTGTCTCTATCGACAACCTTGGTCTTCCTCGTCTTGAACATGCCACCGTTGTTGTCCTCATTGACGAGTTACAGTCTCGCTTACAATCTCTGGCAACCTCGACGTTTAGCTCTCCTGAAGCCATTGAGGCGTAAGTGCATTCATGCAACTATACACTCCCAGTCATTAAAATGTTTCTGACTTTCTACTTTAGTCTCAAATTTCCCACGTCGAAAAACTTTGATGCCTTGTTTGCCTCTCTCATTGCATCTCCAATCCACCTCGCGCTTCTATTGCGTGTCCTTGAGACATCTGCCAAGCTCGCTCTTCGAGTACTACCTGCTATTCAACAGCATTTGGGTTCCACTGATAGCGTGACCGATCTCGTCGAGTCTGTCCTCAATCTCGTTACGTTCTTGACGGGGTCCAGCACTGATTTACGTCGGACCCTTGTCACTGGTGTCGAACTCGTCGGAGCACTGCGTGAGGTACTTGACAGTGTCAATAAAGCAATTGTGCACGTCACAGCTACAACCCCAAGCAGCAGCGAAACCATTGGAGTCCACCCCAGCGGGGTCTTCCTCTACTCACCCGAACATACCATACGGCAGTTCGATGAAATACAGGCTCATTTTTTGGCTTTGATAGCCCAGCCTAGTTTCGCAACGTCCAACCACGTCTTCTGCAACGAGGTTATGTCTCTATGGAAGGGACTTGTCGGAAACGCTCGAGTCGCTCGTGCCTCCAGAGGAGTGGAACGCATTTGGAATGATCCTGCAAGTACCTTAAGAGTGAAGGTCTGCTCACTGATGGAGGGATTGGATACTATCGGATGGGAACTAGATCCTATCACCAGCGAGAACGAGGAGTTCAGTTATTTGTTCTCATCCCTGAGGCCTCGCCTTCCCTCGCTGCTCCCAGAAGACATTTCATTCTCCTATAGCGCTGGCATCGGTATGGCCCACGCATCGCCTACCATCGTCAGGCTCCGTGGTCTCCGTCTCATCATCGAAGGAGCCGCGTACGAGATCACTAAGCGTGGTCTCCTGGGCTTCTCTGATTCCGGGTCGGCATCTCTTGCTATTCTCTTCGACCTTGATATCTCCCTCGAGACAAGCGGACATCCGAAAGTGAGGGTTGACGTGGAGAAACAAGACATAGCTCTCGAAACCTCCCGAAAGCCCGATAGCGTTGTTGGCAAAGTCTGGAACGGGTGGTTGAGTACCCTGGTCAGGGCCAAGTTTGCGGAGTCAATCGATGAACGTATCAGATCCGCATTTGAGGCCTGGGTCGACCCATTTTACAATGCTCCGGCAGCATCAACGGCATCTGCGGACCCAAGTGCTTCTCTACAGGTGGCAGCTAAAGCCCCTGATGCAATCCACACCGTAGGTAAGTCGCCTCTCCCCAGCGCTAGTGGCCCTATGGGTGCGCGTGCGGCATTCCTCGCTTCGCTGCGCATGACAAGTGGGGTCTCCGCTCGCCCACTGGCTACAGGTCGCGAAGTGCTCGACTCGCTCGAAAATCCCTTTGGGAGCGGGCCCAACTCGGCTGCTATGGGCGACGGGAACGATGATGAAGAGGGCAGCAGTTCAGGCGGCCTGAAAAGTCGCAGGATGAGCATGGCGATGAGTCTCACTGACCTCAGCCGGGGTGATGCTACGGCGTTGGACACGATTGCGGTGAGTGTTCTGATTGGACCCTTCACATCGTGTGCACTTTGAACTCAAGACCGGATGATCCTGATCTCGATATAGAACCCACCTCGAGCCCAATCACAACCCCATGTCGCTCTCGACGAACCACCAGCCTCATCTTCGCTGACCGCACGCCGCCTATCCCTCGCGTATACCCCCGCTGGCGAACCCTCACTGGAAGCATACGATTCGGAGTATGCTACTGCTGCGTCTTCCATTGATCCCCCTATCCTTGGTAGTGGAAGGGAGCAGCGCCGTTCCACTGTAATGGCTGACTCCCTCGATGCCAAAGCCGAAGCAGACGGGACGACCCTTGAAGGCATGCTGGCCACGGCGGATCGTGCCAACACCTTACATGGCTTTGACGGCACACGTGATGTCACTAGCGGTAGGCAGAATATCTCGATGACGAAGGTGACGCGGGATCTGCAGGGCCAGGAGCAAACTGATCTCCCTGGTGCCGTTGTTTCAATCCCGGACAAGCGCACTGAGTCTGCGGATGTGCGACAGGAACAGTCGAAGATTAGGCGTAAGTCAATGAGCGAGTATCTTACTGAGGCTGCTGCGGTCGATACAGTGCGTCCATAACGGTTCGATATGGGAGCTGCTACTAAATGAATATTTCCTATATATTTAGACCGACCCTACTGCGTACCCTGGCCCGCGCAGAGCACTAGCCTATGATCCTGGACTGCAGGATCAGCATCGCCCTTTTATGTCCGAAGCGCTCGATGCAACATCCTCGATCGATACCACGCTTCCCGAGCACATCGCCTCACCACCCCGTTCGCGCCATTCATCCTTTGCCACAGGAGCATTCGTCGGTGCAGGAGTGAACACCGGCCCCTTGCCCCGAAACCGTACCAAGTCATTCGTTAAACTTTCGGATGTGCCTACAATGGCTGAGCTCGGGATCGATAAGGATGTAATCCGCGACGAGACGGATGTTACTGCCCTCCCACCGTCCAGGAGTCGACGCCAGAGTACAATAGCCGATGAGTACGCTGGACTGGATGATTCCGAGCTTAGGCAGCGGACAATGAGAAGTTGGATGACTATTGCATCGAATTTGGATACCACCTTGATTGAGTGCGTCTCGCTAGGTCGCCTGGCGCTATTCTCCCTTGCTGATGATTCCCCTTTTGATTTAGAAATATTGCGGCCCCTCCCGTGGTGGACCAGACTTACTATGAGATTGCGACTCAGCCACATTCATTGCATCAGAGACGAGCTAGCATGGTCACCACATATGTCGCTTAATCTCCGTGTTTAGATAATGCCTAGTGACTGCTGCGTGCATCCCTCGCTATTTGCTATTCGACCGTCGCATATCCCCCCATCTGTCTATGTTCCATTCCCGTTCATCGCTACGCCCACACACAAAGATTCCTGAACTATGCTAGTTCGCCTGTACCTCTAGCTCTTTCTTCTCCTCACCCCGTTCAGACACAATGGAAGTTGCAATATCATCCCGTCTTGAATAGTACACTAGTGACTGTGACTGCGAGTGATGAGCCTCTTTCCACTTAGCCGCGCTATATGCCAAAAAGTTCTTCCGACGCTACAAACCCGATGCAAGCGATGGGACCCAATATGCAAGAAGTGTCGTACTACGTGTACAGTACATGGGGTCAAACTATCCATATAGATAAATAGGTAGTCAGCATATGAGATATTAGACTGGGCCATTATAATAGGGTGGTGTGCGCTGCTGCTGCTCTGCGGCACACTCGCAAGACGAACAAAAAAAAAAAAAAAAAAAAACAACTGACCCAAATGCCATTGTACGGACCCAAGTGATCCAGGGGGTTCGCGCTCAAGAGGGTAGGAACGTCGCCGGTTGAGCATTCGATATTAGGGTTGTCCTGGCCTGTGGGGTGTAGGGGGGTCCGGCGATTGATATTCATATCATATACCGAACATAAAAATACCAAAAAGGCAGGTGTGTGTGTGTGTGGCGCATAGGGTTTAAAAATCATGAATGTTTTGATGGATTCGATGAAATTCAAAAGACGTTAACATGCCTGCACATGCGATCCACGTGTTGTTCTTGAGGATGTGTACTTCGCCCGAGACGTGGTGATAGCCTAGAAATAGGCCGGGGACGATGGGAATCGGGTCCTAGAATAGAATAGAGGATGGCACCTTTCAGCTGAAGCGCCATTTACTTATATTAAGATAAACGAGAGATATAAGAGCCTACCCCAGCGTAATTGATACGCGTGACGTCAAAGAACTAGATAAAAAATAAATATAAAAAAACCTTCACGTTGGCAACACAGAACATGAATGCTAACCCCCCCCCCCAAGTTGGAGAGGAGAGGAGAGGAGAAGAGAATGAAAAACACACGGTTGAATCGACGTAGTCTGCAAAAGCTTGATTACCGACGCGCGGGATGCCGTGACCCACGAATTTGAACGAGGTAGACGACGGGAGGTGCAGCCGAAGATACACCATGTCGATCATGCCGATGGCACCGCCTATCATCGAATCATGTAAGTTGAAGCGAACTTTCACGGGGGCTGCGTCTCAGGAACTGGATGATTGACCTAGTGAATGTCCTACGATAGTCACTTTGCTGATGGAGTGATCTGATAGGGTCTTGTTGACCGCGGCGAGGATAGCTTTTGCGGTTAAAGCTTGCACAGAGGCAAATCCAGCTGCAAGAAATTAAGTGCATTTCACCGATGAATACTCACAATCATCGATTTGAACTTACAGTGAACCTGAGAGCGAAATTCAGGTGAACACTGAAGGCAAGAGTCTGGAAAAAATAAACGGCAAACGATACCTTGATGGATGAGCCAAGTCCAGGAAAGAGTGTGATATCAAGGGGTGTGAGGGGGACTTCAAAGTTCTTTAGGAGCGATGCAAGCTGTATGGTACAATTAGAGTTGAACCGAATTCATGGCTACGGCGTAACTGACATAATACGGAGGCCTCCCTTGATGCACAATAACAGCTATACATCGATTCCGAAATAAGCACTTGAGCCAAGGTGCCTGTTACTGCAACCCAGTAAACCTGAGGTCTTACCCGTATTTTCCGCGGGCCAATATCCCACATAGTAGTATGGTGTGATTCCAATATCACCGCCAACGAGGTAACTGACGATAGGTTAATAGATTCAGGCCCCGTAACATCATTCTGGGGGAAGGAGGACGTACGGAATGAAATCCGGGAGAGCACTGCAGGGCTCTGTGTGGACATGGGTTATGTGTACGGATTCAAACAAACAAAAATCCGATATATGACTGACGCCCACACGTCCAACTGGAGATTTGGGAGGGAGGGCAATACGATATGCGAGAGAACTGTTGTAAGGGCTAGTTGTAGAGTGACCTCGAAAATAACAGTATGCGAGGGAGATAGCACCTGTCCGTAGATTGTCAATGCTGTCACGGTCGACGACGGCACGGATGTGATGGTGCTCCTGGTCTCAATCAGATTGGCTGCAGGAACCGGGAACACCAAGGAAGCCACAAGTACGACAAGCAAATGGACAGCTGTACTGACGAACATGGTTACCCTAAATCCCCACGACTGGGGGCATGGGGAGCAGAAGAACTGGTGTAGAGCACCAGATGGCCTTTATACACGGTTATCAAAGTCCGGCTGGTTTTCGGCCGCGACAAGAATCCAGTTAGGAGCTTTCCCTGTGTAAATCGTCTGTAAATCAAAGGATCCGTATCGACATCCCCAAAGAAAACAGTGACATGTCAAACCGCCAAGACGATTCCCACGGGTCCCGAGTATGAACTCTCAGGATTGACGAGGCTCCCACGACTAGAATAGGGAGGTGCGTTTGTGTACCGAGTAGGTCGGAGTTGTACCTCGAACGTGGGGTTCGCCAAGAGTGGTTTTTACATGGGTAATTACGTGGTCGAGGCGGTGTATCAAAATGAAAAGGGCCAATGAACAAAATGAGGAGCTTGCAGAAATGATAGGCCCCCACGCGCCACCCATTCATTTGGACGCGCAGCTTGAACAGAGCACATGAACATATGGAAGCTAAGAATCCCCGGTACATAATCCCAAGAAGACTCGGGCAAAGAGATTCACAGATGCCCAGAAGTTCTCTGCGAAGATAGAGTGACTGGCGACAGCGGCTGATACGGTGCGTCAATAATGGCTCGATATGGGAGCTGCTGCTAAATGAATATTTCCTATACAGTATTTAGACCGACCCTGCCGCGCAGAACCACTAGCGACCCTGGACTCATCACCGAGTGGACAATCGATGAGTCCCACTCGGATACACGGCTAACTTCCCTGCACGGCCAACTCTTATCGCCGTCTATACAGTACATACTCAATCGGTAGCGGCGGCAAGCGCCAATCCCCGACTCTAAAAGCCATTGGGACGGTCTGGACGGTGGGGGTGATGTGCCGGGATGCACCGATGTTTTAGGACAGACGCTCCTTAATCCTTACCGTAGTTCGAGAGTTGTGTCGTCTCGTCCAAGATTTTCTTCGTAGCCGGGTTCAAGGCTCCTGTGCTCACCCATTCCCTTCTGAACACTGGTAAGATTGGTAAGGCTGTCTACAATGGATATACATTGTGCCCGGTGTGCACAGCCTGTTGTTATATCTGCGATGTCGATGTGCAATGCAGCCGCTGATGCCAATATTAGCTATTAACGGGGTATGGGCAATTAATGCTCGCCGAATTCGTCTATGGCTTGAAGCCGAACGAGACATTCTCCGCATTCCGGAATCAGGCTGTGCCTGGGAGGTATGTCCTTGGACATACTCGCCTGCATTGTTTGAATATGAATGCTGACTACGTTCAAACTTCTCCTATAGTGATTCTTATGATTCTTATAGTTCCCAGTCCATTGCGGACTCTCAAGGACTAGTGTTGGATTCCCCGACTCTTACGTAAGTAAGAGAGGGTTCTAGCGGGAATTTTGTCATCACATGATGTAAAAATCTCCTTATTTGGGAATTTTTTCCATGGCTGTGTGTCCATGGCTGTGCTTCCATGGCAGTGCAGCTTTGGCTTCACCCGTACTTCAGAGTAACTATGTCGACAGATGATAAGGCAAGAAGCAAGCAAGGTCCATGGTTACCTCTCTGGGTATTGAAAATGTTTGCATTACCTGTACACGGCTTTCTGGGCATGCCTCCATTCTCCAGCTCCGACTGTACTACATCCTGGACTAGGTTTACCGCCTTCACTGCAGCACATCACCTCTTCCTGCCTCAAATTCTCCCCCAAGAACTTGGCCTCAGCTTCATCATTGGACACAGAAAGTTATGACCATTATAAGGGCATTTGTATAGATGGTCACGGGTGCATTCTCCCTTGTCCAAGTTGATGCCCTCCCTTCCCCCGTCCCGGTTTTTGCCTTGGTTGTTGAATTTGGTCTCTCATATTTGATTCCTGTGGTCCAGTCTCTTGGCACCTTCAATAGTGCATTCTTGCGACAGTACAGTACAAGTGCTCCTCACATTGTATGTCCAATCCCACTGGTACAACACTATTGAATTCCCATCTGGGCTGGATGCCTCTCAAACAAAAAATGGATGTATGTCCTATCTGGTTGCTCTGAGGCCATGACTTTCAATCAATTTGGGGAAGACATGAATGATTGACCCCTCCTTGTCTGATACCAATACACCTCAGTCACCCCATCCTGAGGGCCTCATGAGGCCCTTATTTGGGGGGGTGGGGGAGGCCCTCATGAGGGGTTTTTGAATAGGTAGTATGGTGGTGTTCCAGTTCCTATTCTGTGTAGCTACACTTCTATTTGAATGTAGCTACATTGGGGGTCTGGGGGCAGAGCCCCCAAGAGCTCTTGGGTAGTGTTGCTACATTTGTATAGCTCAATATTGGTGGGAGTTCTAAATACCTACCACACTAGCCCACTATTGTAGTGTAGCAACAGTGAATCTTGCTACATCTAGATGTAGCTACACAGAGACTTCCATTGTGTAGCTCCACTATTGAATATCAAAAATTGACTCAGTCTTAAAATTTCTCCAAGTCCCAAGTGTCTCAAGAACCATTGGGGACCAAGACACATATTATGTAATTATTTCATTGCCTAACCACTCTGTTACCTAATTCTCCTATTACTTAATCAATTACATAATCTAATACTTATATAATCTAGGTTGCATAACCGGCACTTCCAAGTGCCAGTCATGCAAAGAGAGGGGGGAGCCCTGCCCACCTCAACTAGAAGGGAGGGAGGCTGTGTTAGTGTCATGGGTATCCAGAAAGTTGCTGGGACCCAGGGCCCCCTTGTATGGCATGGAGGAAGTGGCACAAACAACACTGGCCCTTAGGCTGGCACTGTTCATGCCACCTCCCCCATGCCACACAAGGGGGCCCTGGGAGGTGCCAGAGAGTACTAAAAGGGGGCACAGGCCCCTGGGGGTGCACCTGGGGGGATCCTGTAATGGGGGGATGACAGGTTAGTTAAAGAAGTCAAGGGTAGGGCAAAAAGAGCAGCCAGAGGCTGCTCTTTTTGCACTAGAGTAACTAAGATAATAGTTACTTACCATAACACCACACCCCAGTCTATACTGGGATGTGGTGGCTTCTCCTGGGCTCTTGGTAGACGGTAGCAGTGGCGTCGCGCAAAACAAAAACTTTCTGGCAATTGCCAGTAAGTTGAACCCAGGACTCAACACCAGCAGTTGCTGGGTTTCAAAGGCAAGCTATAAGAAAGCCTAAATGCAGTAATCAGATAGACCAATTGGGAAGGGTGCATTATATAATACTTCATAATAACTGTGGATAATATCCCACATAATACAGTGATTCCTATTTAAGAAAAAGCCTAAATGCAGAAATTGGATGAAGTACATCCAAGATATTTAGAAACAAGCACTGGGAGGATCATCCTGAAACTAGGCACATAATTATACACTATCTAGGTTCAAAACATATAAAAATTTCAGCCTGCTCCATCTAGAGGTTATTGAGATATGAGGCAAACAAGTTTGAACATTCAAAATTCATTTCCTCCCCCTAAAAAATAGCTGGGGACTTGAAAATTTACACAGAGTATAATGACATAATTTACTAATGATGTGCCAAAACTCAGCCCAATATATACACTCTAAGGCAGTGAACTAGACAATGGATACCAGAGGCACTGGAAAGTGCTGAAAAATACCCACTGGGCAGATCATTATGAAACTTGGCAGGTGATCAGACACTGCTTAGGCAAAAACCATATTTGATTTTCAGTTAAATCCATGCAGTAGGTGTAGAGATATGAGGCAAATAGGTTTCAACATTGAAAACTGATTTACTCCCCCTACAGACAAGATGTGGACTTGAAATTTTACATGGAGTATGATCATGTAATTAAATAAATATTAGCCAAGAATCAGCTTATTTTGTTTACTTCTAGGCATTGAACTCCCTTTTCAGGCAAAAAGGGAACAACAGCCTACCATAGATGTAAAACACTCCACATTAGGACCAAACTAGGTGTAATAAGCTTATAATATTATAACACTGACTATATCCAAAAATAGAATGCATTGGATGTGTGGAAGTGGTTGAAATTGAGGGGGGGGGGGAGGAAGATCAAAAGTCAATTATACAAGATGTAGAACAGAGGTGGCTCTGATACTATGTCACTAGTTTAATACATATATGGGGAGTGTACATACCAAATATCAGCCTGATTGGACTCCATTTAGGCACTATTCCACAGCACTCCCCCCTAAATAACAATTTCCTCCCCAGAGCCTTCCATACATGCAATGGCCCTGAAAATTTGCCCTTGGGTCATCCAAATGCATTCATAACATCCCCCAAAATTTCAGATTCATGACTCCAGTGTGAGAGTTTCCATAATATTTTCAAGTTTCACTGACATACCCCCTCCAGTTGGGGCACTTCCAGAGCTCCAATCACTCCCATTTTTTGTAGACCACAGCTGGTCACTATTTGAGGCTCAGGCCCAAAATTTCGGCCCATTCTAAGCACTTTTGATATTGGTCACATGATCAAGATCCTTTCCTCCCCCTGCTTCACTCAGTGATCCAATTTGTATGGACTTTGTTTCCATCTGTAGTAGTAGTATGTGACAGTGTATGATTCAAGTTTCAGGACATTCCATGCAGTATTCATTGAGTTATTCAAGAAACATTCCAGATCAATTCAATCCAGGGGTCAGAACAGCAGTATCTAGTGAGATGCTGCCATTCTGACCCCTGGATTGAATTGATCTGGAATGTTTCTTGAATAACTCAATGAATACTGCATGGAATGTCCTGAAACTTGAATCATACACTGTCACATACTACTACTACAGATGGAAACAAAGTCCATACAAATTGGATCACTGAGTGAAGCAGGGGGAGGAAAGGATCTTGATCATGTGACCAATATCAAAAGTGCTTAGAATGGGCCGAAATTTTGGGCCTGAGCCTCAAATAGTGACCAGCTGTGGTCTACAAAAAATGGGAGTGATTGGAGCTCTGGAAGTGCCCCAACTGGAGGGGGTATGTCAGTGAAACTTGAAAATATTATGGAAACTCTCACACTGGAGTCATGAATCTGAAATTTTGGGGGATGTTATGAATGCATTTGGATGACCCAAGGGCAAATTTTCAGGGCCATTGCATGTATGGAAGGCTCTGGGGAGGAAATTGTTATTTAGGGGGGAGTGCTGTGGAATAGTGCCTAAATGGAGTCCAATCAGGCTGATATTTGGTATGTACACTCCCCATATATGTATTAAACTAGTGACATAGTATCAGAGCCACCTCTGTTCTACATCTTGTATAATTGACTTTTGATCTTCCTCCCCCCCCCCCCTCAATTTCAACCACTTCCACACATCCAATGCATTCTATTTTTGGATATAGTCAGTGTTATAATATTATAAGCTTATTACACCTAGTTTGGTCCTAATGTGGAGTGTTTTACATCTATGGTAGGCTGTTGTTCCCTTTTTGCCTGAAAAGGGAGTTCAATGCCTAGAAGTAAACAAAATAAGCTGATTCTTGGCTAATATTTATTTAATTACATGATCATACTCCATGTAAAATTTCAAGTCCACATCTTGTCTGTAGGGGGAGTAAATCAGTTTTCAATGTTGAAACCTATTTGCCTCATATCTCTACACCTACTGCATGGATTTAACTGAAAATCAAATATGGTTTTTGCCTAAGCAGTGTCTGATCACCTGCCAAGTTTCATAATGATCTGCCCAGTGGGTATTTTTCAGCACTTTCCAGTGCCTCTGGTATCCATTGTCTAGTTCACTGCCTTAGAGTGTATATATTGGGCTGAGTTTTGGCACATCATTAGTAAATTATGTCATTATACTCTGTGTAAATTTTCAAGTCCCCAGCTATTTTTTAGGGGGAGGAAATGAATTTTGAATGTTCAAACTTGTTTGCCTCATATCTCAATAACCTCTAGATGGAGCAGGCTGAAATTTTTATATGTTTTGAACCTAGATAGTGTATAATTATGTGCCTAGTTTCAGGATGATCCTCCCAGTGCTTGTTTCTAAATATCTTGGATGTACTTCATCCAATTTCTGCATTTAGGCTTTTTCTTAAATAGGAATCACTGTATTATGTGGGATATTATCCACAGTTATTATGAAGTATTATATAATGCACCCTTCCCAATTGGTCTATCTGATTACTGCATTTAGGCTTTCTTATAGCTTGCCTTTGAAACCCAGCAACTGCTGGTGTTGAGTCCCGGGTTCAACTTACCGGCAATTGCCGGAAAGTTTTTGTTTTGCGCGACACCACTGCTACCGTCTACCAAGAGCCCAGGAGAAGCCACCACATCCCAGTATAGACTGGGGTGTGGTGTTATGGTAAGTAACTATTATCTTAGTTACTCTAGTGCAAAAAGAGCAGCCTCTGGCTGCTCTTTTTGCCCTACCCTTGACTTCTTTAACTAACCTGTCATCCCCCCATTACAGGATCCCCCCAAGTGCACCCCCAGGGGCCTGTGCCCCCTTTTAGTACTCTCTGGCACCTCCCAGGGCCCCCTTGTGTGGCATGGGGGAGGTGGCATGAACAGTGCCAGCCTAAGGGCCAGTGTTGTTTGTGCCACTTCCTCCATGCCATACAAGGGGGCCCTGGGTCCCAGCAACTTTCTGGATACCCATGACACTAACACAGCCTCCCTCCCTTCTAGTTGAGGTGGGCAGGGCTCCCCCCTCTCTTTGCATGACTGGCACTTGGAAGTGCCGGTTATGCAACCTAGATTATATAAGTATTAGATTATGTAATTGATTAAGTAATAGGAGAATTAGGTAACAGAGTGGTTAGGCAATGAAATAATTACATAATATGTGTCTTGGTCCCCAATGGTTCTTGAGACACTTGGGACTTGGAGAAATTTTAAGACTGAGTCAATTTTTGATATTCAATAGTGGAGCTACACAATGGAAGTCTCTGTGTAGCTACATCTAGATGTAGCAAGATTCACTGTTGCTACACTACAATAGTGGGCTAGTGTGGTAGGTATTTAGAACTCCCACCAATATTGAGCTATACAAATGTAGCAACACTACCCAAGAGCTCTTGGGGGCTCCGCCCCCAGACCCCCAATGTAGCTACATTCAAATAGAAGTGTAGCTACACAGAATAGGAACTGGAACACCACCATACTACCTATTCAAAAACCCCTCATGAGGGCCTCCCCCACCCCCCCAAATAAGGGCCTCATGAGGCCCTCAGGATGGGGTGACTGAGGTGTACCAATAAATGCTTGCATATAAACAGAACCCAAATCCTGTTCAGAACATCTTCTTGAGTTCATCCAATGATGCTGAATTCAAAGGTTACCCTGACCCTTGCAGCAACATGCTCAGATGGAGCATCAATATAGAGTGATAGAACAGTGCTAATTTAGACTCAAGCAGCTGTCTTCACCCACCAGTCAGTAGAACCAAACCAACATCACCACATATGCTTCCCCCATCTTGTGTGAACACATGATTACCACTATAAATGTACCTGCCATGAGTTAACAAACAGTACCTCTTGTGTGCATGAAGTTTTCCTCTGTCTTCAGGCTGTACTCAATGTGTGCAAGGCTGATGCAGTGAAGGACATACATCACATAAATGAACAAGTATGACTCACGCGGGATATTCTCCTGAGGGAGGAAAGCCCAATGATGGTTGATCTCACCAAATTTGACATGCATCCCAACCATGGGAGTGAGGGTAACACATGGCCTGGCAGTGCTGATGTGTGCAACCACATTCAGCTCGAAAGTATATGTCATGGCATGGTATATCTCAAAAAACTCGGGCTCGTTAGCATCATCATCGTCGAGCATGATGACTGGAAACGTGGTGAAGAGCATGAGTGTAGTGATGCCATAGAGGAGGTCCTTCATATCATCAAGGCTCTTGAAGGCCAAGGCACATGCGCCCATGCCAACTAAAATGCTCTCAGGGTGTGTCTTGCCCACCACCACAGTTATTAGCTTTTCTCATGTCTGGTGTTTTCTGACACCACCCATGAATTTTGACCAGTGTGTGGCCTCCTTCATATCGATTCTTAGTCTTGACTGAAGTAATGCTTAGAGAATGAAAGAGTTCATGGTGACTGAAGTATCATTAAAAGCCACCTGTATCTCACCAAGAAATGGTGAGGATGTAAACCTGGTTTTTGTTTGTAAATAATACACATTTACTCAGGCCTTGTGACCCCTTCACTTTTCTTATTGATAACTAGACTTGACTTATGTCCTTGCAGTGGATCATGACTGGTGTGTTCAGGCACCTGGGGCATAACATATATGATAGATACATATGATGTCATTTCCAGGACAGAATACAGGTTAATCCATAACAAGAAACTGACTCCCACTACACTACTATGAATCCCCCAGCTGAAGCTGCAGAACACACTAAGCTTCTCCCTTCATCTAGCTGTTCTGAAGACAAGGCCACATCATATGATGCCCTGCATAAAAGCCGAGATCATGCCTGCAAGGCAGGTATGTGTAAGAAATGTAATTTACTGTTGTTCATGTTCTAATCATAAATATTATTCAACCCCAGGGCACAATGGGAAGAGGATGAATCTTGCCCCACCTTTTCTGAATGCTGAAGAGGTTAAGACCACCTTGGTCAGCCACTTGGGCTGACCTCAAAAGGTGTACCATTTGAGGTCATTTCAGTGGCCTAAGGAGGACTGATTTTCTTTGATGTCAATTGACAATGATCAAATTGACCTTAAGAGAAATTCAACTTCAGCCAATATCAATACTACATGGAGGGGGAACCACATGGGGGTAGTGGGAGGGGGTCTGGAAACCAGGGGAATGTGGGCCTTGGGGTCAGCAGGCAACACAGCATTATCAGGGATAGCCACAATGGGTTATAATGAGTGATTTTGTACTCTGATAGACATTGACACATATGGAGACTAATTATGATGATACATGGAGAACACAGGGATGATCCATTGCCTCCACCAGGGAAAGGGGTGTTGAAAAGCTGTGATTTGGGTGCACAGAATTCACCCACACACAGCTTGAACAACAACCCCCATCCCCCTGGGGGACCACATGAGGGCAGTGGGAGAGGATGGGGATAGTGAGATGAGGGATGATTGGATTGCTTTGTAAATGGGCTTAAAAGATGTGGATGAATGGGGCGATTCCAACAAGCCTACGAACACCCAATTTGGTTAATATTTGAGGATTCCAGGTGATGTTGAGTGGGAGGGCAGGAGGAGATGAGGAACAGCATGGCCAAAAATTGTCAGACCACCTTGAGAGTGGGGGTGTTGAAAAGCTGTGATTTGGGTGCATAGAATGCACCCACA
Source organism: Hydnum rufescens UP504 (assembly GCA_014904985.1). NCBI lineage: Eukaryota > Fungi > Basidiomycota > Agaricomycetes > Cantharellales > Hydnaceae > Hydnum > Hydnum rufescens. Next base: position 222,716 of record MU128949.1, on the reverse strand, counting down.
CACAGCTTGAACAACAACCCCCTTCCCCTTGGGGGACCACATGAGGGTAGGGGGAGAGGATTGAGATAGTGAGATGAGGAGTGATCAGACTGTTTTGTAAATAGGCTTGAAAGATGCAGACAAACAAGGCAATTCCAACAAGCCTACGAACACCCAATTTGGTTAAGATTTGAGGATTCCAGGTGACGTTGAGTGGGAGGGCAGGAGGAGATGAGGAACAGCATGGCCAAAAATTGTTGGACCACCTTGAGAGTGGGGGTGTTGAAAAGCTGTGATTTGGGAACATAGCATGCACCCACACACAGCTTGAACAACAACCCCCTTCCTCCTGGGGGACCACATGAGGGTAGGGGGAGAGGATGGAGATAGTGAGATGAGGAATGATCAGATTGCTTTGTAAATAGGCTTGAATAATGTGGACAAACAGGACAAATCCAGCAAGCCTGAGAGCTCCTGAAATGGCCAATATTTGGTCATCCCAGCTGCTGTTGAGTGGAAGGTGAAGTGAATGTGGTCATGGATTCTCTTGAGGTAGGCTTGTTGGACAGCTGAGATTTGGGCACACAGAATGTGCCCACACTCAGCCTGTCTGACAAAGCCATGGCCCTGGTGGGACCTGGGACTGTCCCATTTGAAGTACAGTGAGTGTTGAAACAGTGGACTCAACACTGGCAGTTGCCACAGTCAGCAAAGTGCCCATGTACACAGTTGTGCAGCAATATTGCTAGCATTAATGTTGGTGATTCCATTGTCACATTGTGTTTTTCCTCTTTATGTCCATCTACCTATTTTGGTGTGCAGCATTACTGTGTATGCATATATGTATGTATACTGTACTCTTGTAACCAACTATTCCCAATTTTGGAGCATGACACAGAAATTTGCATCTGGGGCCCCCCCAGGACCATTCACAACACAATGTGATGTGTGACATGAGGCAAATTCATTCATTCTGGGACATCTCAGCAATTAGGGGCATAGCCTCTCAACTGGTACTGGTCAAGCAGGAACAAAGATCTTATTGATTCCCATCACCTAGGCCATGTAAGGCTACTAGTACATGGGGCTCTTCCCTTGGGGTTCTCAATGAGTGTGACCATGCCCCCAAAGCCAGTTTACACCTTGTGTGATGTGTGACAATGACCAGATTTGGTTCAATTCACAGGGGTGTGTGACTGTGTGACTGAATAGTTGGTCATAAGGTAGTATTAGCCTCCAGACCTCTTCCTCAGGTCTTTCCCCAATGTCTATTTCAATATGTACAGGACATGTACTGCCATTATGTACATTCCTGCAGCCATGGGCAGGGACAATATTTTAAATGAGATATATATATATTAGAAGATGGGAGGCCACCAGCAGTAGTCAAGGCTCCACTGAGTGGTGAAGAAATGGACTTATTTATATTTTCTCAGAGACAATGGAGTGGCAGTTGCCCTCCACTCTGGGAGACCATCTGAATAACATGATTCCAGCAAGACCTGAATACTCAGACATTGGGAGCAGATTCACTATGCCTATCACAACCAGGTTTGTTCTTTTCTCCACAACAAATGTTGTATCAGGCTCTAGTACAATCTGGATATGGGGATAGTATCCACCTTCAGTCATGTGAGCACATATCCTCAATGAGATCCAAGCCTTGTCACATGTCACACAATCCCATGAACTGAGTTTCAGAGATATGGGGAGGTCACCCAATATTAAAGCACCCCTGGATCTGAGTGCCTCTATGCATTAGGAAATCCCCAATAGCTCTTACACTGGATTTCTGGATGTTCTTTTGAGTGCTCAATATTTAAATATTGAGCACTCAAAAGAACATCCAGAAATCCAGTGTAAGAGCTATTGGGGATTTCCTAATGCATAGAGGCACTCAGATCCAGGGGTGCTTTAATATTGGGTGACCTCCCCATATCTCTGAAACTCAGTTCATGGGATTGTGTGACATGTGACAAGGCTTGGATCTCATTGAGGATATGTGCTCACATGACTGAAGGTGGATACTATCCCCATATCCAGATTGTACTAGAGCCTGATACAACATTTGTTGTGGAGAAAAGAACAAACCTGGTTGTGATAGGCATAGTGAATCTGCTCCCAATGTCTGAGTATTCAGGTCTTGCTGGAATCATGTTATTCAGATGGTCTCCCAGAGTGGAGGGCAACTGCCACTCCATTGTCTCTGAGAAAATATAAATAAGTCCATTTCTTCACCACTCAGTGGAGCCTTGACTACTGCTGGTGGCCTCCCATCTTCTAATATATATATATCTCATTTAAAATATTGTCCCTGCCCCATGGCTGCAGGAATGTACATAATGGCAGTACATGTCCTGTACATATTGAAATAGACATTGGGGAAAGACCTGAGGAAGAGGTCTGGAGGCTAATACTACCTTATGACCAACTATTCAGTCACACAGTCACACACCCCTGTGAATTGAACCAAATCTGGTCATTGTCACACATCACACAAGGTGTAAACTGGCTTTGGGGGCATGGTCACACTCATTGAGAACCCCAAGGGAAGAGCCCCATGTACTAGTAGCCTTACATGGCCTAGGTGATGGGAATCAATAAGATCTTTGTTCCTGCTTGACCAGTACCAGTTGAGAGGCTATGCCCCTAATTGCTGAGATGTCCCAGAATGAATGAATTTGCCTCATGTCACACATCACATTGTGTTGTGAATGGTCCTGGGGGGGCCCCAGATGCAAATTTCTGTGTCATGCTCCAAAATTGGGAATAGTTGGTTACAAGAGTACAGTATACATACATATATGCATACACAGTAATGCTGCACACCAAAATAGGTAGATGGACATAAAGAGGAAAAACACAATGTGACAATGGAATCACCAACATTAATGCTAGCAATATTGCTGCACAACTGTGTACATGGGCACTTTGCTGACTGTGGCAACTGCCAGTGTTGAGTCCACTGTTTCAACACTCACTGTACTTCAAATGGGACAGTCCCAGGTCCCACCAGGGCCATGGCTTTGTCAGACAGGCTGAGTGTGGGCACATTCTGTGTGCCCAAATCTCAGCTGTCCAACAAGCCTACCTCAAGAGAATCCATGACCACATTCACTTCACCTTCCACTCAACAGCAGCTGGGATGACCAAATATTGGCCATTTCAGGAGCTCTCAGGCTTGCTGGATTTGTCCTGTTTGTCCACATTATTCAAGCCTATTTACAAAGCAATCTGATCATTCCTCATCTCACTATCTCCATCCTCTCCCCCTGCCCTCATGTGGTCCCCCAGGAGGAAGGGGGTTGTTGTTCAAGCTGTGTGTGGGTGCATGCTATGTGCCCAAATCACAGCTTTTCAACACCCCCACTCTCAAGGTGGCCCAACAATTTTTGGCCATGCTGTTCCTCATCTCCTCCTGCCCTCCCACTCAACATCACCTGGAATCCTCAAATCTTAACCAAACTGGGTGTTTGTAGGCTTGTTGGAATTGCCTCATTCATCCACATCTTTCAAGCCTATTTACAAAACAGTCCAATCACTCCTCATCTCGCCATCTTGATCCTCTCCCCCTGCCCTCATGTAGTCCCCCAAGGGGAAGGGGGTTGTTGTTCAAGCTGTGTGTGGGTGCATTCTATGTGCCCAAATCACAGCTTTTCAACACCCCCACTCTCAAGGTGTTCTGACAATTTTTGGTCTCACTGTTCCTCATCTCCTCCTCCCCTCCCACTCAATATCCCTCATATCTTGCCCCACTTGGGCATTCATGGGCTTGTTGGATTTGTCTTGTTCACCTGGATCTATGAAATATATTTACAACACCCCAGACAATCACTTGGGATTGTGAAGTAGAGGCCCTTGGTCATGTCTATATAGAGCCCTCATAGATAGTGAAGATTAATGTACTTGAAATCTTATCCTTTAATGTGTATAGCCCTTGTGTTGAACTCCATCTTGTTAAGTCTTTGAGGTTGAGGCCATTGACATTGGTTAATGTCAAATTTGATGTCAAAATCATCCATCTGAGGTCAAAATTCAGTTTTTGATCATCATTTGACATCAACCCCAATTTAAGCCTCTCAGGCCCAGACAACATGTCAAAATGGTACTCCTTTTGAGCTAAGGCTATATGGCTGACCAGCCTGGTTAAGACACAAGAAGCTATGCACAAACAATGGGATCGAGTCCAGAATGCAACTATATGTAAGAAATGGCATTTATCTTTGCCCATGAGGTTGACAGATTTAATCCTGACTGTAACTTGACCCCAGGGCACAATAAGAAAAAGGGGAATCTTGCCCCACTCTCTCTGAATGCTGAAGAGGTTAAGACACAAGAAGCTATGTGTAAACAATGGGATCGAGTCCAGAATGCAGCTATACATAAGAAATGGCATTTATCTTTGCCCATGTGGTTGACAGATTTAATCCTGACTGTAACTTGACCCCAGGACACAATAAGAAAAAGTATCTTGCCCCACCCCCTCTGAATGCTGAAGAGGTTAAGAGACATGAAGATATGCATAAGCAATGGGATTGAGAATGCAAGGCAGCAGTGTCTAAAAAAAGTTTATTTCCCTTCAAAAATTGTTTGTACCAGTCCTCTTCTCTCATATGAACTAAATCTGAATATTATTCAGCTCCAGAGATCAATGGGGATGAAGACAATCATCTACCTCCTCCTTTTAATGTGTGGAGAACTAATGATCTGTCCTTCTCCCCAGATTCAACCCACTCAGGACCAGCAAGTGAGTATGGTTGCATGATGACTCTTTACTGTACTGATCTCCATATTATCCCTTGTATATGATTCTACATGATGATGATTATTATTGGTTATTATGAAGTTCATAAACATGATAATGAAAAAGATGATATATGGCCACAGAAAGTTCCCATTGAGATCAAGATGCAATGTTGCAAGAACTTTCGAGATGGAACCATGTGGGAACAACCACCATGTTGTGCAGTATGTGGCTGTGAACATAGGGATGCAACTATATGGAAGTACTATGTCTCTGGGGATGCTGTTAAGCCTGGTTATGGTTTAGATCTCTTGCAAGCAACAGACCAAACCATCACTCAGTCTTCATATGAGTTTGTGTTTGGTAATCAAGCTATAAATTCACTTATGCTTGTGGCATCTGGTATACAAATAGACTTTAATTCTTGTGATACTACCATCCAAGTTTGTGATCAATGCCATACAGCTCTTTCATCAAAGCCATATCCCAAACTTCCAAAGTTTGCTCTCAAAAATAAACTTTATCATGGGCACTTTCCTGATGAATTTAAAGACATCACATGGATTGAAGAGAAGGTTTGTGCCATTTACCAAGCTTCTGCCTATGTGACAAAACTGTATCATTCAGATGATCCACGAAATCCTTACATTTTTCATGGAAACACCTGTGCCCATTCTCAGAATGTAATATCTACAGCTACTGTGCTTCCATGAACCCCAGCTGATATTAATGATATGTTGTCTGTTGTTTTTGTTGGCCCTGGGACTACTGTGCCTAAATCTTGTTTAAAGAATATCTTCCAGATTCAAAAAGAGAAAGTTTGAAGCTTCCTACAATGGCTGGTTGTCAACAATCTACTGTACCAGGGCTTTACCATTGATGAATCCATTTTTGACCAATATGATGATGATGATGCTCTGCCAGGCATTGAAAATCATGTTATCTTTAATCAGACAGATCATGCACAGGAAATCTTTGAACAAGACACTGCTGGTGTAGCTGCTCATCCTGCTTCTCAGCTCTATAATTCCCAAGAAGAAGCAAATCCAAACATGTCAATGCATGTGATGTTAGAATCAACAGGAATTTGTGATCCTGATGGTGCCTCTATACCTGCATGGACTATTCTTGAATCAGCACTTCATAATGTATCCAAAGATACTGCTGACTTATACATACATTGAAGTGCAGATCCTATTCAAGAATACAATAACCCAAACTCGTTCCCAGGAATGTTCCCTACACTGTACCCTTTTGGAATTGGAGGCTTTGAAGATGAAACTCGAGAAATACCTATATCTCTACAGGCTCAAGTAAACTATTATTTTGATTTGAAAGACTGAACATTCCAGTATCACTGCTCATTCATGTTCATAGCTTTGAATATCTACCAACACCATGCTTCACACCTGCACAGTGCCCTTACAGTGAAGAAATCAAATTATGACTACATAGCTCAGAAGCTAGTATCCCTCAGTCCTGAATTAATTCAAAGAGTGGCTAAACACATTGAAAATGAAGGGAAGATCAGTGACCTGACTACCCAAGAAAAGAATGTAATGACACTTTTGAAACAAGTCAACATTGTTTCTGCAAAAATCCCTGGTTCATCTGCATCAAAACTTCAAGTCTGGAATGAAATTTGTGCTTATATGGGGTACTTTGGTCTACCTCATCTCTACATGACTTTGAACCCAAATGTCAGTCACAGTCCCATTTTCCAGGCTATGTATGGAGATGATCTGGTGGACCTGTCTTTACAATCTCCACAATTGGTTGATGCTGCACAGCATGCAATCTGACTTGCTCAAGATCCTGTTGCTGGTGCTGATTTCTTTGATTTCTCCATTGAAAACACATTCAAGCATCTTCTTGGATGGGACCATCAAAAGCAAAAAGGTACACACTCAGGTGGAATTTTTGGAAAACTTCAAGCTTACTATGGAACAGCTGAATTTACAGAGCATGGCCAATTGCATGGGCACTTCTTGATTTGGTTGGAGGGAGGTCTAAACCCCTCAAATGTACATGCCAAAATGAAATCAAACACTCAATGGAAAGCACAGTTTTTTGACTTCTTTGAAAATATCATACATCATCACTTACCTGAAACAGATGATGAGATTTTGCCAAACTATGAACCTCATGCTGAAAGACCACCACACCCAGATGAACCTACTTTTAATGCTGATTTTATTGCTCAAATTAAATTGTGTGGTGAGACACTACAGCATCATACATGTAGGGAAGTGTGCCACAAGTATGGACATCTAGATGACTGTTGCTTCCTTTGTCCCCATGAAGTGGTAGAACAATCTTACTTTGATGACACCACAAATTCAATTATACTAAAGTGTCTTGATGGAACAGTGAATTATTTCAATCCCTATCTTCTTGTGTTCTGTCATCATAACCATGATCTGAAATGCATATTATCAGGAAAGAGTGCAAAGGCTGCTATGTTCTATATTTCTGACTACATTACCAAAAATGATGAGAAGATGCATCAGGTTCTTACTATGCTGTCAAAAGCAGTGGCAGCATGTCCTCCTCCTGATTCTCAAGGACCTGCTACCCACAAAGCATGTACTCTCTTACATAAATGCTTGGCTGCAATGATTCAAATGCAGAGTGTACATGCACAACAAGCAGTTCATTATCTCTGTGGCTTTGATGATGGTATGAAGTCACACTCCTCAGTCCCAATGCTGTCCAATCGAATAACAGCTTATCTTAGACAAAGCCTGACAACAATTGAAAATATTAACTTGACTCTTAATAATTGGGATCAAAGTAAGGACATAAATCTTGATGAGCAAGACAATGATGATTCTGATACTGAAGCAGTAGAAGTTTGTATCACAACAGACAAGGATGGAAACCTTTATCAATGTGACCAAGTAGATGATTACATTTATCAAGATGATCAATTAGCTGAAACAAATTTCTATGATTTCATCTGCTGCTATTGAAAAGAGAAACATCATGGGGGCAAGTTCAAGGAAGAAGGTGGCTATTACACATGCTACAATCTATTGGAACCCCATTCTCAACACAAGTCACACATGCTGCTTGAAGTTACAGATCCAAAGAACAAACAGCCCACAAAAGGAAAAATCCCTTGAGTTATTGGTTCTTCAATTCCTTGGAGATCACATAATGAACAATACTATTTTATCTTCATGCTTGCACATTTTCTTCCTTTCTCTGCTAAAAATCCTATTTCTTTGATAAATGGAAGTCTACAAGCAACATTTGAATCATCAATTTTCACATTCTGGTCCATGGAAGTGATGAGAAACTGGGATGCAATTCATGAATGTGAAGATGAAAGAGATGCAGAATGACTCTGGAAAAAGGATTATTCCATTAAGAAAACAAAAAATAATATGAAGTTTAGTCAAGAAGAACTACCTCTTGAATACCTGAATGATCCATCTGCTTTCCAGGCAGCCTCATTGAACTCTGACTGCAGTTTACTAGATAATGCTTCTCTTCAAACAAAAATAGCTTTAATGGAAGGAAATTGGATGCAAGCTTCAAACACCAACTCAGGTGTCCAAAATAGGGCCCATAATTTACCATTCCCCTCAATAGGAAAGATGACTCCCTTGATGCATTCATGGAAAAAACAAATCAAAGATCAAGAAAAACTTATTGCCAATAAACAATGATCAAATCTTGACCCAACAAGGCAGACATCTGATTATTCAGAACCCCATGCAACATCTACTTCTGATGGAACATTGATTTTTGATCACCCTATGACACATAATGAGATACCTGATACACACAATATCCATCCAACAACTGATATTTCCAAACATGGGATGATACAGTGAATGATATTGAAGTCCAATGGAAGCTAAATGAAAAACAACTTGTTGCATTTAAAATAGCAGCCAAGCAGTTTCAAACAATTTTAATAGAATCTAAAACAGGATTAATGAAATCAAAGCCACTTCAGATGTTTTTGACAGGCCCAGGTGGCACTGGAAAAACTCATGTTGTAAATGCTCTTAAAGAACTCATGACAGTGTATCATTGTGGACACAGAATTCATTTTTTGGCACCAACTGGAGGAGCTGCTGGATTAATTGGTGGTGAGACAATCCACACAGGACTAGGAATCAAAATTTACACCAAGGGAACAGACAACAGTGACAAATATGGCAAAGATCTCAATGTTCAAATACCATTTCATAAGAAAGAGGAATTAAGAGCAGAATGGAAAAATGTTGACTTTCTTCTGATAGATGAAGTCTCTATGATGAGTGCAGAACTTCTTTGTGAGTTGGATGCAGTTCTCTGTTATGCTCAAGAATGTGATGATTGGTTTGGTGGTATTAATATTATATTCAGTGGAGACTTTTACCAGTTCCCTCCAGTAAGAGCTCAATCTTTATATATTCCAATCACTTCCAGGAAATCCAGACAGTCTAAACTGAAGAAAAAGCTCAATATGGGCAGATGGCTTGGAAGCAAGTAGACACCATTATAGAACTCTCTGAACAAAAACACATGGAGGAAGATCCTGAATATGGTCAAGCTGTACTGCATATGAGAGAAAGAAGTTGTGATTTACATGACCTTCAACTCTTCAACTCAAGGTTAGTCAAATCATCACTCAACCCAAATGGTGTTGATTTGGGCAATCCCAAACATTCTGACACAACTGCAATTGTTGAACAAAACAAAACTCGATTCTTGTTGAATTCTGAGAAAGCCAAAGCAAATACAAGACATGATCATACATCCCTAATTATATGTGTTGCAAAACATGTCTACAAAGGTAAGACTACCAACAAAGGAAGGCAGATTGTTCAGGAATCTGAACATATGCACCTCAAATACAATGATGTTGATATTGAACTTCCACCAAAATTAGAACTATACATAGGTGCACCAGTTATTCTTTGGAATAAAAATGTATGTCAAGAACTATGGATTTCAAATGGAAGTCAAGGCTTTCTTAGGGCTGTTGAACTTGAGGAAATATATCCTGGAGAATTTTTTGCCAGCCTAGTACTAGTGGAGTTTCCTGACAGTCCAGTTGAGCTTAATGACCTGCCTGTAGAAGGATAAAGTAAAAGAGAGGATCTGATTTACGCATTTAGGGGTCTAGGAAACATGGCTGTGAAAAGAATCACATGATCAGAAAAGCGGAGAAAGTCCTAGAAAGAACAAGGGATGGAATATTAGATTGCAATAGAAACCTCTAGAATGGTAAGGAAGTTAGAGGGAGGGATGATAGAATGTTCTAGAATGGGTCCTTAAGGGTATAAATATCCCTGTAATCTGGTGTGGTAGAACAACAAATCCAACACTAGGACTAGCTAGTAGAAGTTTGTCTCATAGATAGCTTCCTCTGAATCATAGTGATTGACTGTTTCCTGGTATCAAGCCTTGTAAATTCACCTTGCCAGTACAATTAAGTACCTCTGGTGTGGTCCAGCTAGTGAATGGAACATGTGTAGTCCCACTAGTTGTAGAATAGCCCACTATAGTTAAAGCTCACTTGTATCTGAATCTGAATCTAAACCCAGGCATAGTGATCCGGTAAATACTGCATATCCAATACAGGCATAGCAACCTGATACAACCTCTCACCCAGACTCCAAGTAGCCAGAACCTTTGATTACATAATATGCGGATATTGACACAATTGACATAGCACTACAGGCCATTACTCTCTTACAACACTAGACCACTACATTTCCAGTTCATCTCATCCTTCCTTGACTTGACTCAGAGTCATACTACTTCTCCCTGAGGACCTCTATTGTGCCTTCTTGTCCAAGTCTGCAGCTTGCAAGTTGTAAGGTATTAATATCATTCCACCTCAGTAGCGTGCAGTTCCTGCATACCTCTCCCACCTTCCTATAGCTTCTAGCTACACCTTGTGTACTTAGAGCATCCTGTGAAACCTTGCACCATTCTCACTGACTAAGACTGAGGCTTGAGTTGGACAGCTTGCCCTCAGAGTTCTGTGGTCATACAACCTCACCCATAAAACTCTTCTACACTGCCAAAAGGCTATTTTCCATTAGAGCCCATTTCCTGCCCTGTGTCTCAAATAATGATCAATCCTGCTACTGGTCAGAAATTCAAATTTGAAGTTGTGCACTATCAAGTGCCAATTCAAGCTGGTTTTGCTGTCACTGGTCATTCTGGACAGGGAAAGACTTTGCCCAGCATTGTAACAGACATAACTGCAGGTGGGGCAGGTGCATATGTAGCAGTTTCTAGGGCCAGAACATGTTATGGTTTAGCAATTACCAAAGAAATACAATCTCTGAGTCAGTTGAACAGACCACTTGATTGTCATATTGTACAAGAAATAGAACAATTAAAAACACTTGAACACAACACTTTGATTCTCCATGGATTTTCATCTCAGGCAATGTTGCCTGTAATAGATCCTGAAGGAAAATTGAAAGAACATAACCCTCATGTAAACTTTATTGAAAATCTTCAACCCACAAAGAAAAGAAAGTCACTAGAAAAATCACTCCCTCAATCAAAACATAGAAAGTTGAATGTAACACAACCATTTGAACAAAGTGAATAAATGCTTGGATGTTGCTGGGATGCAAGCAGCTGGTCATATGCATATGATTCTGTCATTGTCCCCCTATTCCACTTAGTGTGTGAACAATCTCCTCACTGGCAAAACACCTTCAGTGAATTGGGAATTCTGCCAAATCAAATCTTGACTTGGATAAAGACTTGGGAATCAAGTACATCCAACCCTGATCAAACTGCACTTCATACCTTCCAGGATTATTTACATGACCAACTCCACTTTCAAGATCCCCATACAATTGTTAGGACTGGAAATGCATTAGCTTCCATACTTGCAGTATGGCAAGCTTTAACTGAGAATTCACAACCCATAGTGTTCTCAACCATGCAATGTACAAACTGTGAACAACAAATCACTTTGACTATGCCACAATGACTATCAGACTTTGCTGTATATGATGCTGTTAAAAAAGCACATGAACTTCAAACTTCTCCCAGTGATTCACTAACTTTTAACATATGTCAAATTCAATGGACTGACTGGTATCTTGGGTTGTTGATGTCTTCATTAGCATCAAGCACCATCAATAGTCTACCAATGAATTGTGATTCTTGTAATACTGATAGGTCATGGAGAATGAATGTCACTTTTGTGCATACTCCTCCATTTCTCCATGTTGACATTGACAAATATGATTCCCTCTGTCCAGCATTAACAATTTCTGGATTACTTATTGAAACAAATGCACCTATAAAATATAATTTGGCCTCCATTATGTATTTTGGACATGCCCATTTTACTTCTAGATTTATCACCCAAAACAACAAAGTGTGGGCTTATGATGGCCAAAGGAATGGTGGTATGGCAATATATGATGGGCAACTGGATATGGACACAAGTAGACTTCAAACTTTATATGGGAATAAGGCCTATATATTGGTATATGTTCTTCACGACATCCATGTGTGACACTCAGTCACACAATTACACAATTCCTTGTTCTCATTCCATCCCATTCACCCTCCCCCTGCCCAATTTTTTCCCAGGCTCCCATAACATCCCCTGAAAAGACAAGGAGGTGCATGCCTTCTCTACCACCAACTTAATAATGTCCCTCTCCAACACTTCCACCCAAAATTCTCACACAAGGGCTTGCACCATCGATCCCATGGTGCTGTTTCTGCAGGCAGTCTCAGAATTTCAGCATCAATACACCATACCCAGCCTCTGAAAAAAGCCACAAGAATAAGATGACATCTGTGATTCAGTTGTTCCTATTCCCCCTCTCTTTAAGCTTCCATTCTGGATTCACACCTCATTGCCCCTTTCACATAGTTGGATGGGCCTCTTGACCTGGGAAATTCAACAATTAGACGAACCCCTCAGCTCCTCACTGAACTCTCGAATACTGGTGGATATTCTTCCCCTGGCTTTTATCATGGCAAGACATCCTTGTCTGAGTCCAACTATGATTCATCTATGGGGAATGATGGCCCCAAGGCCTGCTGTAGTCAGCCCCAGACTCATCAGTTGTCCCATGGCCCACAACAATTCAAGATGGCAACACACTCCTTCAGTCAATCCATCATTATTATCTACTAGGCTATCATCTGATACATCTGAGGATGATGATGATGATGATATACCCTTAGCCAAGGCGATCCCTACAGCACTCAAAGCTCAAAAGTCTATTTGTTCTCTACCACATCACACTCTGTACAAGAAGAACTCCAAGATCACCTCTGTATTTCATAACCAACTTTTCTCATCACTGTGTCACTTTGCACACCACTAACAATACTTCTCATGTCCCTGCTCCTCATGATCTTGCTCAATGACTCCTTGAACTTCAGACTGAGCTGGTTTTCACCCAGACAAACACTCAAAAGTGGACACCAGGGATGTTCTCTCCAGCTAGTCCTGGGAGCCCTGGACCACCATTAAGACTCAAGATACCCCCTCTTACTGAATTCCATCTAGGATCAGGATACTATCCCCCCCACTCTGGCCCCTACACCCCTTCCATCTTCCAAAAATCTGGCTGAAAGGCCACCCTCTTGGATTGACTTTCTGGAGAATGGTAGTGCATCCACTCCCCTTTCTTGCCCACCCCCCATTGATGAAATGACCAGAAACCCATTGCATGATGATTGCAATCCACCCTCATCCCACAATATCTGCTCACCTATCATGCCAATGTCTGCCTGCTCATCTCCCATGGCCAGTCTTTCCTGGCCAATTTCAGTGCTGACATCAAGTGCGAACAATCTATACAAGGAAGAGGCACTGGCTGCTGCTGATATTGCGGAGGAACACCGTGTATTTATTGAAAACCAGCAGCAATTCTGCCTTGTTAAAATTGGAACTAGTACCAGAGCAAAGGATGTGCTATTCCTTGTCGCTGCAAAGAATGAATTGCATGGGATGAGCTCTGATGACTGCTCATGGTGAGTTCCTTTGTTTTCTTATGGTGTGTTTTATACTTCCTCTTGATTGGAGCTGATCCCTTCTTGAAGCAATAGAGTGATCCATTTGAGGCTATGAGATGATTGCAGATATATTTGCCTCTATCTCCTGCCTTTTCCTCAGCTTGTTCTCCATTACTACCACCCTATCATAGGTTGTGTGTCCCTTCCCCCATCATTTATCTGTATATCAGGGCAGCTCAAGCTACCACCGCCTCGTGTTCACCTGGTTTTGTGAAGTCAATCTGCACTGTCTTCCTATTTGCATCTCACTTGGGCCAAGAGGTATTCCTCACTACCGCAGATGTCTGCACCTCCCCCTGCTGGGTCTGCCATGGCGTTGAAAACTGCTAAATCCATCAGAGCATGGCTGAATGACTTCAAGGACCTGTTTGACCATGCCAAAGAGCATTTCCTCTGGGGTCACAAAGGTCCAAGAAAATTGTCATCCCCTCTGTTTTTTGGTGCTCTTCCTGATATGTATATCTTCTCAGCAATAATCCATGCTCATGCTCCCCCTTCATTCCTTGCACAGTACTTTGATGTCCAACCCAATGGTGCTTCATGCATTTACTCTGTTTCTCCAGGCCAAGAACAATGCTGCCCCTAATCAAAGTGTGGTGCAGACCATGGTCCAAAACTCTACTGAAGCACAACAGAACCCCTTGGCATCTAGTCAAAGTTTGGTTGCCTCATCCATGTCTGTGTCCTCTGTTCATACTGCTGGAATGGCACAGGCATGAACCAGACCCTCTAATCCAACACCCTCACCTTCTATCCCACACAATCCTCCACCACAAACCCGAGTTGAGAATACAAGTCCACAATCTGGAAATTCTTCACTCACCCCACCCAATGGCAGACCAAAATTTCTCACTCCATCCATAGCATCAGTCCACTCTGTGTCAAGCATGCAATCAGGGACTTCAACAATGTCAACTTTCGGGAAGGTGAGAGTGTCATTAGTGCCAAAAACCCCCACCAACCTTTCTGCACCATCACCCCTGTCACAGCCACATTTGCAGGTGTCAAATAACAGCGATGCATCAACAATATTCAACACTGCTCCCTCCACTGTATCATTATGAGGGCGCACTACATCTGCCATGTCTAATGCTTCCAGTAGCAATGCAAAGGGTGGTGGAAGTCATTCTCTAGGCCTCACTGTTCCCACTGAAGTAAGACCATGATGGACATTGGCTGCTGTGGAAGATAAAAACATCCAGTATCAGAAAATGCAAAATCACACCACTCCCAGCCTTTGGACAATCACATGACCAATTATGAAATTAATTACAGCTACATGCAGAAATTGAATTCATTCTATAACTCCATCAGTTTTGATCAGAGAGGTACGCCCATATAACACTTAGAAAGCTACGATTCACACCTTTCGAACAGTACCAAACATAAGTCAAACGGACCAAAACTGCACTCTCCAGGCCAATTTTACTACCAAAATCTGGGATTTCCAGTAAAAATGAATTTCTCCCTTAGATCGCATCCAATCTCCTCAGAACAACTGTGCCTAGAAAGATATAAAAATCTGCATCCAATGGTACTGAGCACATGAAGAACAGATTAAAACTGAACTCTACAGAACGATATTACTATCAGAATCAACACCCATCAGTATAAAACAAATTTCTCTGTCAGTTTACACCAGATCTGCTCAGAACCACTGTGCCCAGAAACCTGTTAAAAATCTGCATCTAATGATACCAAGAATGTCTATTACAGATGCAAACTGCTGTTTCTGCATCAAATCCCATCCTATGCACTTGTCCCCATTATCAACCAACAACAAAACACCTTAACCATTGGACTATGCTCAAATTAATCTCCAAAACCCAGAGATATCCTTTCATTCACCTCCAGAATGCTCCATATGGTCAGTGACCTCATGCTCCAAGCATTCCACATGCTCAGCAAATTGGTGACATCACCCCCCCTCATGATTCCTTTTGTTCTCTTTATGAATGACATCATTATGACATCACCCCCTCATGATTCCTTTTGTTCTCCTTATGCGTGACTCAGCTATGACCACATTATGACATCATCTTGTTATTTTTCTTTTGTTCTCACCTATGACTCACATATGACTCACCCATGAGGGAGTCATATTTCTTAAACACAGCCACCTTCAGAAAGGTATAAAAGCTGGTAGATTTCCTGTATCCCCCCATCATCTCCTCTCTGGAAATCATCACTGTCAACCACTGTCAACTTTTCTGCTTGCCTCAAAAGAACAGTCTATAAGCCATCTGGAGCTAAGTCATCTTCAAGGTTGTTGAGACAAAGCCACTGGTAGCCCTCTATGCAAATCACTAAAGCCAAGGATAGTTGCAGGACCTAAGGTTAGAGTTGCTGGACATCCAAGGAAAAGTAAGCATAATGAAATACATATCAGGTTTTGAAGAAAGAAGAAAGAAACATACTAACAAGACTAACCAAGCACTGACCAGTCTATAACCCACAGATATCCGCATTTTGACCAGGAGAACGTAAACAAGAATACACAAATATCAGTAAACAGACCAACACAACACGAATGACATATAAGCCTTTCCACAAGCATCCCAGACATATAAACCTTTCTATAAGCATCCCACATGACATATAAGCCTTTCCACAAGCATCCCAGATGTATAAGCCTTTCTATAAGCATCCCCAATGTATAAGCCTTTCTACAAGCATCCCAAACAATATATCATTGACTACAGCTAGTCCATATCCCTTCCTATTCTCCACTGAACACCATACACATCTTGCAGAGTGTGATCAACCATTGAAGCAAACCAACCCAATGAATAACAACTGAAATACAGTCTCCCATCTACACACTGGCTGAACCAGATTTTTATTTGACAGTCATCGGAGCTCCCAACCCTTCTTCTATACCGCATCAACTATGTCAATCGTGTCTTCGACTCTTGGGTTTTCAAAAGCAAATCCAAGGCTGCTCCTCAACCATCATTCACTGCTTTGGCGTGATCTGCTGTGTCAGGGATGCCTGAGTGGTGCAAAGTATCCATTACTACCAGAACTCCCTTGAAGCAGCAGGCACATCCTCTGCCTCCCTCTCCCATACAAATCCTGGTCATCAACTGCACCGCAAAATCTGCCAAATCATCTGGCTCTTTGAGAGAACCACCAATACCAGATAGTGTGCAATGGAAATTGGTCACTTCATTACATACTCCACATCCAAGTGACACTTTGACCTTGGACCATTTAGAGTAATATTATAGATACAAATAGTACTACCAGGATAGAGTAGAGTATTGTTGGCTCCTGACCTTGAGCATAAACCATCCTCAGATACAATCACCAAGCCAGGGTCAGCTCATTCTGGCACTGTGTCATGCTGCATGACAACAGAGGCTGGATCTCATACTGGATTCTGCATCCTCTATCAGCTCTGTCAATGGTTACCAAAGCTTGCTCAATCAATGTAAGTGCAAAGAGAAACAGCTGTACATTGAGCAGGAGTGCATGAAGAGATTATGTAGCACATCACCAATGTGGAAACCAATGATGAGCCCACCAACACAATATCTGCCTCACAGTGGACAGCTTATGGCCCTTCTTGGCTGATAGTGACCCTTCTACTGTTGCAGGTGATGGGGATGGGAACAGCTCGAGTCTTGAACCCTATAATGTATATACACAACTGAATCTATACCTTTCTCAATATCTGTTATGACTCAGATTGACCCCTATTACAGGTATTCACCACTTAATGGCTGCTAAACTATTCATCTGTGTTTCTAGCCAGCTACTTTAATCTTTGTGGTATCCTTATTATTGGATGTCCTAAGGGGCCATCCTAAGATTCTAAAGCCAAAGACATGGGCCAAAATAAGGAGTTTTAATGGCATAGGCTGTGAAGTCATGAGGGGTCCTTAAAATTGCATATCACCACTGAATGGTCGGATGTGACTAAGCTGTGACAGCACTCAAACATCAAGCTTCCATCTCCTCATCCTCACCTTCACTCCTGTCACCATTCCCAGATCCCCCTGCTGTCAACTCTATAAGCATCTCTGGGTATTTCTCCCTCATCCAATCCTTTTTTAACACCACCTTTGGTGCTTTTGGTATCAGCTCCCTTGCAGCCTTATGCTGAGCCTTTTCCTCCTGCCACTTGGTGAGCATGGCATCTTGGATGCCCTTAAATTTCTTCCATTCCTTTGCCACCTCCCTCTTCTTCTTTGTTGACTTCTCTTTGCTTGCAATTTGTTCTGTATTCTCAGCTACACACTTTCAAAAGCCTCATGGGTGATAAGTCGGCCAAATGAGTTTTTAATACAGCGAGTCTTTGGTTTGTTCTTTCGTTCCTCCTGGGATGCTAGCTGATTCCGAGCTCGCGTCTGTACCATGCCACTCAGTGCTAGCTGTGCATTGAGGGCATCAAGTGCCCATACTGCTGCCACCTCTCACTCCTCTGCTGCCTTCAACTGAGCCCGAACCGCACTCTCACTCTCCTCCACTTCCTTTTGACTTCGCCATGGCTTTGTTGGTGTCTTAGTCAGACTCCAATCGACCTTCGGTAAATCAGCTACTCGACCATAAGCATGCTCTGGGAGTTTGAAGGTTGACTGAAGGGGTGATGATGACACTATGAAACTAGATGATGAGGAGAATGAAAATGAGCTCTTGAGAGCATCTACTGCCCTCCTTTGGGCCCGAGCAAAGGCAGGTGGCATTGCCTGATCTCTAGTAGGTGTTACAGGTGTGTGGAGTGTGGGATCAAGTCTAGGACCAAGTGCGGGGTCAAGGATGATGCCACTATCATCGCATTCATGCATGTGTATGTCCTGGGACTCATCAAAGTCATCTGGTGAGTTTTCGTGTTCAAAGTGCTGGGACATGAGCTGATTGTGAAGGTACATCACTCGCTTTATGGGGCTGGGGACTGGCAATGGAAGCTGTGCAGATGTTGAGTGCTCAATGCTTGGTGCAAGCTGCTCGGGGGATATGATGTCCGGATTGAATGGCCAGATGCCAGTCTTTGCGAATGATGAGAGGATTGTCTCTTTCATTAATGCTTGTACATGTGCTGCACCATATACTTGTAAAAAGGTGTCCTTGTTGAGGGTTTTTGGCCAGTTCTTCGCATTCCAGGCATCCCTAGCTGTCATCCATGCAGCCTTCAGTGCTGCAAATGCTACAACATCCAGACCTTGGAGGATGTGAGTCGCATGGGCTGGATAGCAAAGGATGATGATATTTTTTTCTCATGCCAGGTGAATAAACTCGATACTCCAGTGTGAGTTGTGTCTGTCCACCACTAGAAGTCATGGAGCCCCAGCTGCCTTTGTCTCTGTACAATTGTTGAAATCATTGAGCCAGTCGATGGCAATGTCTGTATTTGTCCAACCATTTTCAGTAATGCAGACTCTGTGGCTAGTGAGTAGAGTTGTTTTCTTTGAAGCCATGCCTGTTACTCACGAAGCCTTGAGAGGATCACCAATATGCCAATCATCTTTCACCTCCCATGCTTGGAAGATTACTGTCGGCGGAAGTGAAGTATCATTGGCACAGATTGTCACAATCACACTGACATTTTTGTGATTACCATCACGCTGGATGTGCTGACACTTTCTTGTTTTCCTGGTCACCACTTTAACTGGCTGTCCAGTCCCGAATGGAAAGCCACTCTCATCCATCCCATATATATTTTGTGGCTCGAAGTGATATTGATTGAACTGGGCCTCTACAAGCTTGAACCAGTGTTCAATGGTTGCAGGATTGACAGCCGCTGCACGAATTGTTTCGAGGTTTGTTGTCCACTTCATATTGATGTGCTCCATATTCCGGCTAACAAATCAGTTGACCCAGTTCTTCCCCAGGCTCTTGACATCTGGATGATGGACCTGGACCATCTTGAGTGCATATTAATTAATTCTTGAGCATGTAGCAGGGAAGCCTCGGTCAGCCATCTGCAGCAGAAAGTCCACAAGGGTGTCGGTCTCCACCTGATTTAGCCAGCTTTTTTTCTCTGAACCCTTTCCTCAGCTCATCCCCCCTGCTAGCCGGCATTTGAATGTGGTTATGGGGATACCACATTTCATCACATAGGCAGTTTGGGCAGGTGGCATTTTGCCGGTGGCCTTGGCCTTGAGCGTGTCTTTAGTGAAGCTTTGTATTGTGGCCTGAATGAGAGCTTCCTTTTCGTGTGCTAACTGATGCTTCTTGGACTGTATTGAGAGTGCATGCCTTGCCATGTTGAAGAATGAGGCCGGGAGTTCTGCCGAAATCGGATGAAAATCACCCAAAGTAAACACCCTCTACTGTCAAAACAAACAGCAGGGTGCACGTGAAATTTTTGAGAGGACCTTACAAGGACCAGGGAAAGGCTCTGGCAACAGGAGGAGGCTGAGAATGCTTGAACCTATATTTTGCAATTGAGTCGACTGAGCAAGTACACTTTTTATACATGATTTGGCCCTCTCTCCTTCAATTTTTCTCCAATTCTCATCAAATTTGGGATCTGAGGGTGTCATATATAGCCTAATATACATGCCAAAGCACTAAGGATTTGGATGACTATTGAAGGAGAAATGATGGAAACAACCATTCAGTGGTGAAAACCATTAAGTGGTGAAAACCTGTACCTAAACAAATGTACAATGAATGAAATTGGGAAAGAGGGAGTAGAACATGACCTTTGAAAGACCAAAACACTACTCATCTTTAAATCCTATATGGCAACCAAAGTCGTACATGCTCTCAGGAATCATACAAATTCATCATGACATCATTGACATAACCTTCACCGACCAATCATTATAATACCTCCATACTTTCTTCTTCCACAACCTTCACTAAAACCTCCATCTCTCATTACATTGGTCCATCCAAATCACCCTCAATGTCATCAAAAGAATTGGATCAGATTGTTGCACATTACATCCATTACCCAATACCAGACACTGCTCCACTTGTGTTAGTGGTGTTATAGATCCCTTAAGACATGAGGCAACTTCATTCTTTTAGACAGGTTTACCATAGCTTTCTAAATACAAACCAGTGGAAAGCTTCTCCTCACAGAGGAGTTTGGTGCTGCCCTGGGAGTTGCCCCTTTTCTTTACATAGTCTTCCTTAGTCATACTGCCTGTATGGAAAGAGCTGTGGCAATACCCGGGGAATGTATCTTTTCTACCACCATCAACTGTCTGTCTCATAGAGCCATGGACCTGTTGATTATGCACTACACACTGTGCGACTCCCAGCTTTATGACTAAACCTTCTTACTTTGCCCTAGTGGGCATAGAAACCCTAACCCTCCAGGAACTGCTAGCCTGTCGGGCTAGGCAGAATGGTCTCAGTCCCACAGACTGGACTAATCCATTGGAACTGGAACCTCCTCCATCCTCCAGTCCCTCCCCACTCCTTAATTTGGATACTACCGAATTAACACTGGTGGAGTGTGTAAGAACTCCATTGGTGGGTCCCTACAGGACTGCCCATGGTTTGAACTTGGCACCCTCATCCTCCTTCTGTACACCCTCAGATGCAATTATTCATGATTTGAATGTTGGCAAGAGTGCCTCCAGATCCTCGACAGCTCAACATCTAATGTCCTCATCCACTTGTGGGAATTGGTTGCCTAGCCCCCTGCCTTGCAGGGTGGATACCTCAAGAAGGGTGGCCACTCCCCTTAAAAAATATGGTGACCCTAGCCTCATAAGGATCACCAATGGCTCACACTCATCTCATCCTAGGCCTTACAATGTTCTTATGGATGCAAACGTAGCTCTCCCATCCTTCAAGGATCAGTCTCCTGGAACTTCTGTTTCCAGACAAGCCCACAACCCACTCATAGACGGAACTCTTAGCCCCCTCTTGAACAGGGTGGATACCTCAAGAAGGGTGGTCACTCCCCTAAATTTGTGTCATGACATGCAATCCTTGGGCCATTGCCAAGTTCATTCTGGCTATAATACAGGCTCATGTCCTGCTCCCTCCACAGTATCTAACTACCAGTCAAACAAGGCCTCGAGAACCACCTGGTTGGGGAACACTGTAAGCAGGATGGTTATTAACCAATCCAACTACTGTCTGCGAAGTTGAGCTGGGGATGAAGGAGGGAATCACAGAGCTAATCTGGATGTTCAGGTTCGAGTGGGGGAAGGTCTTTGAACAGGGGAAATTGCAGTGAGCCAGCAAAGCCCAAGCAATTAAGTGAGAATGTGTCTTTCAGTCAAATTACCACACCCTAAGAATCCCTTCTTGAGACCTTAGTCAAAGTGTAGTTAGAATTCGCTTTTTGTAGTGAGAAATCACCCAGGGACCAGCAGCTGTTCAAGAAGCTTCAAACTGGAGGGAGGGGGAGAACTACTGAATTTGTGTGCTAGCTGCACCTAATATACAATACAGACTTCGACTCAATAGAAAGTGGAAAGGTCGAACATAAGGGACACACAGAGAAAAAGAAATGAAGTTAAAATCTTCAAAACTGATGGAGATATTCCAATTTCAAGATAAAAGGGGAGATTGACACATTACATGCTATTCCTCCTTCAAACCTGGACAAGTTCCCTTAAGAAAAAGTGGAATAGGTCGCCCTGAGGGTCTTATCCATCGGACATAAGAGGGCCGGAAGTAATTCGCTATTTTGAATGGTGGAGCAAAGGGGGAGTCATGGGGAGGGAGTTGTCTTGTGAAAAATGGAGTTCACATCCGCTCATTTTTTCCTTGGTACCGTTCGATGCGCATTTTCAACAGCTTTTAGGGCATGGTACTCGCGAACGAATCCGATAAGAATTGGCTTCGAAAATCAAGAAATACTCCTTCAGAGTATGAATCATGGAAAGATATTGTTACAGGGACTGCATTTTTGATCCGTTCGTTTCGTGTTTGGTACCATTCGATAGGTACGATTTGTATCTTTCTGGGCGCGGTCGTTTCGAGTCGATCCGATCAAAACTGATGGAGAAATTTGAAAAATACTCCTTCAGAGTAGTGCAGCCCCTATCTGGATCATGTGATGGATCCGCGAGTCCAGAATCGGAACTAGGCCTGGTCCATGTTGTTACATAATCACAATCTGTTGCCCTTAAGGCAGTAGGATGGCTTGGAAAGACAGTCAAGCCATACAGTCTTGAGGAAGAATGGCAAGTTGAATTGCCTTGTCCAAAGAAAATGGACTGAAGTAGGGCATAAACTGCCCCTTTTTGATGAGGACTGTTGAAGTCTGAAGGATAGTCAATAAATTGACTGGTGGACATGGTAAAGGAATGAGGCGATATTATGAGTTGGAAAGGGGTGGGAATCCAATTGACTTCTTGAATAAATGAATGGCGATAAAATTAAATGAGTGTGGTGACATATAATTGATTCATTCATAGGGAAAATGGGCCTCAGATGAGGATTCTATGGTGTAGGGATTTATCCCTCCAACAATGCACTTCACAAGACTCAGTTCTGTCATTCTGTTAATGAAGTCACCCCCTTGAGCCATGACTACAGTTCTGGGATTTGTAATCTGTCTTTCCCACCCTACAAGACTATCTGGGCTTCACTGCATCGAAGCAATAAGTTCAACTTCTGTAAAGCCATGAATCTTATTTCTACATGGCTCAACTGGCTACTCTACGACCTAAATGTGGACTCAAGTTGTTTCCTTAGTCAGATTGTGCATGAGTCCTCCAGGGATTCAGTTTGTTACAAACTGGATATGGTACTAGTACACCCAATCTCGCAATGTGGATATGTACTACAGGAGGTAGTACAGGAAACTGTACAATTTCATGGAGTAACATTGTGTGCAGGGCACAAAGTCAGTTTGAGCGACCTTGAGTACTCAGACCTCATAAATGGGTCATGCTCCTTGGACAAGCTCTGGTATATAGTCTTGCAAGTGCAGCTGCACCTCAGAGAAGCCCTGAACATAATAGCCTTCCATTCAAAACCCCCTGCAGTTAGAATTCTCAACACCCGACAAATGGATCATACACTAGGTTCTCATGGTTCCCTTTGGAGGGACTCCCAGATAGAGTGCACATTCCATGCTGTCCTTTTCCAGGAGCCTGTTGCGCAGCAGGGCGACCTACCACAGATCACAGGACCTAAGTGGGAACTCAAACCCTGGAATTCTGACTAAGGATGAGCCCAGGGTAATCAAGACAAGGCAGCCTCATAGTCGTACTTTGGGGTTCAATGAATGGTTTGATCCATCTATACCTGCAAGACTCGAATCTGTGATAAGACTCACATGATGGTCATGCAGCATAACTGAGCTGACCAGAGCAGCTACAACTTGCCAAATGGGCACTCACACTGCACACAGAAATAGTACAATGTACTTGCAATTGCACCTAGGCCCGACTTCATGGTGCAGGCTCCAAATTCCATATCATCCAGACACTCAAACCCTGATCATGCACATTTCCACCATTGGAAGGGAAGGATGGTCATTACAAAACTGTTATTCACAAGCAGACTTCACAATGGTCAGTCAGGCCCCTGCTATGGAATCAGACAATGATGTATGGTGGTCACCCCCACAAGTGGGCCTGCCCCAGTGGAACATGTTACAAGATCCAAGTCACACCAACATCCTGGGTATGACCAATCAAGGCTGTTCTAAGACCCATGAGGTTGGAACTAGATGAAGGCCTGGACTTGGACCTAGCATAGAACCTATTGCCCAAAACCCTGTGTCGATAGTGTCATGAAAGATTGAAAGATTACTGGGACCTCATTGGCAAACCTAGACAAATGTCGCTAGTGAAACCATCAAAGCTGACATGGATCTATTAAGGACTGTTTCTCCTGAGGGCACAAGACATCTTGAACCCCTAGCACAGAGCATATGGTTAACATGCCTGTATGGTCAGAAGGCCATATCACCTGCTGGTCCTCAGTCCAATCTTGAGGGGCATCCACACAACACAACAAGCTCAAATCCCATTAGGGACAATCATGATAAACAAGACTGTAAACTACACCAAAGGATTGCACTGGTTAGAGGTGAAGCCCACTACTGTCAAACAGACTACACTGTAGATCTACCGGACAGTAAAACTGCCAATACTGGGTGTAGCTTCTCAATCATCGGGACAAGAAAACCTTGTGATAGTGCCCCAAAACTCAAACTAAACAAAGACAAGCTAGTTAGGATGTTTGTGTCTGTGAAACTCAAGTTGATGGTAAAATCCATATGAGTTGAAGGTTGGGATGTAATTACAAGTACTATCGCTGTCGGAAAACACAAACTCTCAACACACCTCTGGGGAACTTGGAAAGGAACAGATGGTCTTCCCTTTGGAAATGGTGCCAGCCCTTCAAACTTGAGCACCATAACAGACTGAGACAGTGAAACCATTGATACCAAGACTCCTATGACTCACTGAATGCTCAACTTGACCAGGATCTCAAAACCCAAGTGGATACAGAGGTCCTCGTGACCTGAACATTCTGTTGCAACTGTGAGCACTTTCGTAACCAGGAGGAATGAGTATATGCCACAAAACAGTCCCTCAAACTTGAACATGGTCATGAATGAGGAAGAGGAACAAAACCACTCCCAGGAATCCTACTTCCATTATGAAATAGTGTTGCAGAGCTGTCCTCAATTCGACCCTGGCCACACTAAGCTCTCTTGAACACATGAAAATGTACAAGAGTTGACTCGCCAATGAACTTGAGCTAAAGTCTTGAAGTCTCCCCTGACATTAACGAGTGAATCAGGGCAGCCCGATGCAGCCACCTTTATGAATGAAACCCTGGAGCCTGGCTATGGCATTGTCAAGCCCAGAAAACCCTATACCATTGATGAGAGGGTTACAAGAACCAAAGTCGGGAGTTATGGTGTAGTGCAAACACCTCCACAAGTGAACTTGCTCCAGGGCCCCAATGCCCACAAGGCTAGGCCTAAACAGAGGATCAGACTCAGATATAGCATAGAGCTCCTTGCCTGAAACATTCCTGAATCTTCTTGTCACCAACTTGAAGGTCCACAATCAAGTGAAACTATGGGGCTTCCATACAACATAACAAGATGGATTGATGCCAACACAACTACTGACTTAATCCAGGAAATTGTCCTCACAAATGGCAAAGTAGCCATATCTGAGTCAGGAAAAAGGACCAGAGGGGATGACCCCATCACTCCACTGGACCTCAATTTTGAGTCACCTGTAGGACCTGTTCAAACTGGGTTCATGCAAATTAGCTACCCTGCCAGTGCTATGAACAGTGACAACATACAGCAGTTGTCCCCACAAGTGGACCTACTCCAATGGATCATGCTCCAAGTTCCATGTCATACAAATGCTTGAAATACAACAGCCTGAGGTCATCCCAGTGCCTGTAAGATTGGATCCTGATGGAGACCTGGACTAAGGATTGGGGAAGAGTCCATCATGCAAGACTTCATTTCAGCTTTGTCAAGAAGTGCCCTCGAACACAGTATGAGCAAAGGAACAAGAGCCCTCCACAAAACTTGGATGAACTGAGTTGGCCCTCCAAACTTGGGGGGAATGGAGGTTGCATATGATAGGCCTCCCAGACCAGGACCACCTTGCCATTGGCTTGAAGGAGCATGCAACAATGCATTTGTCATGATTCCACATGGCACAGATACCCACATGGGCCTGCAAATGAGGCCTTACAGCAATGCCCAAGGGTTCAGTAGGGACCAGTTGTCAGACCTGACCATGAATGTGGAAGTTGACACAAATGGAAGGGATGGACCTACACTGCGAAGTCATCATGTGCAAATGGACCTGTTCCAGAGGAACACATTCCAAATGTCCAATCGTGCAAGCATTCAGTATACAACCATGCAAGGTAGCTCCAATGCCTGTGGGATCAGACCCAAACAAAGGACCAAACTCAAGCCTAGTACAAAGTTCATCACTCAAAATTCTGTATCAATGGAGTCGCAAGAAACTGGGGTCCCCATGTTCAAATTGGTCCAAGGCCTGGGATTGGGACTTGTTGCAGAGGAAACAACATCTGTAGGACAAGCTATGTCCAAAAGAATAAGCTGCATGCCTGCTCTCAGTGGAAATGCAAGTCTGGAAGAACATGGAATATGAACCTTATATCCTGTCAAAGGGTTCCAAACATTTGAAGGAAGCAGACCACACAAGCTACTAAATATTGCTACTAGCAAAGAGGTTGCCTGTGCTATGGTCCTATGACATGCCAATGCCCACATAGGCCTGCAATCAAACATGATTATGGAGCCTCCATACAAGGGAACAGGATCAGTTGGAGCCTATATGACTACTGAGGTGACCACAGAGGTCCTGTTCATGAATGGTAATGAGGCCATGGGGCCTCAGTGTGATGTGTCCAAACTGATCATAGCACCTACAACTCGCAGAGTGGGCATAGAGGGATTCTTGTGACCTGAACATTCCATGGTGATTACAAGTACCATTTCAGCCAAGAAGGATAAGTATATATTGCAAGACAGTACCCTGAACTCAAGCTCTATTGCAAACAAGGAAGAGGAACAAAATTACAGATCACTCCTAAAAGCAACCATGGTTCTCCCACCTAGCCATAAACTCCAGGTCCCAATTTGTACAAACAGTCAAGATACAATAGGCAATGACATCCTGAGGACATACAACACCAAACCTAAATGAGGTTTCAAGCTCAGCAACCTGATTCAAGACAATATGCATGGTCATCTGAGCTTTGCCATAGCCCAGAACCACTACAAGGATGGGTTTCAAGATGTACTGCCTACGGGTCCCATTACACAGCTGCCTCTGTGACCAATTGAATCCACAGTGCCTCTGTACAATGCAACCAAGCTGTTCAGGGCCCCATCCACCCATGAAGTGAGTGTTGGTATGGTATTTAGGAATGACATTCCTGAACCCAAGATGAGATCCCCATGGTTCTCATGTTCTGTCGTGATTGTCTGCATTCCTACAGCTGGAAAGAATAAGCACACTCCAAAAGACTGTTACCTGCAAACAGAATGGAGTAATGATGTAACCCCACCACCTCCACAAATGGACATGGCACAGCAGAATGGATTTCAGTTCACAACCCTTACAAGTACCCAAAGTACAGTAGGCAAAAGCTTGTTCAGACCCTGACAAAAAACCCTGGCTGTGGCCAAATGGTCCAGACCTCATATGAAGCCTACTAAGCAAATGACTCTGGGAAAGCACTCTAAACTCATCAGGAAATGTCTTGCTTGGGTCATCTTCCATTGATGATTCTCGGATGTCTACTTCATCACCAGTTCTTACAAGATGATCCTGGAAAAATGGATAGCACTCCTTGACCTCAAAAACACTGTTACAGACCTCTTTCATGGTGTGCCCTGGATCCTGAAGAGCAACACTTCCAATCCCATCTTCAAAGCATTCACCATCACTGAAGATCAGTCCGGTGGAATGATCCATATTGAACTCATGCCAGGTGGTACTGATATACCTGATGCTGTGGGAAATAAGGAAGAATATGCTGGAACCATCATTGAGTACCGTATCTCGTGTGGCCTTGTTAGAGTCTTTGATGAGTGTGAGTTTAAGCTCCCCATCAGTGACATGCTTGTTGTCAATGTCGATAACCCTTCTAAGGGCATGTCTGAATCTTCAGAACCAATATCTGTATCAGGCCAGTTTACAACAAGAACTGAGAAGTGTTGTCACCTGGTCGTACCCATGAGAGGGGTTAAGAACCAATCATGCAAAACCTCACTAAAGGTCATACACCTCAGAGTCTGGCTAACACTCAGGCCATGTGGTTGGGTCATGTCAATAATAGAAACCCTTGACCAATTACAAAGAATCAAGAGGTCTGATGATGACAGAGGATACCCCTACCCAGGTGAGAATGGTTGGTGATGAATGGAAATCTATAAAACTAATTTAAACACTGGTCTGTGTACAAGGTCTTATCAATGAACCCTGATATATGCCAAGGAGGTGCCCATTCATGGTATATGAAAAGTGAAATCAGCACTGGAGTTTACCCTTCAAGGCCTTCGACAGAAACCTACTACGGGAAGACCAGCTTCCATGGGAGGGACCCTGTCCAGGGGAATAACCTATGTGTGTGCTCTGGCTGAACCAAACATCATAAACAAAGGTATTGGAACTAGTATGGTTCCATGGAAGGCAGGAGTCCCTTGCATAACTTGGCAGAACCGAGTCGGCTCTCCAAGTTTGGGGGGAGCAGAGGTCACACATGATGGGGCCTGTACGGAAGTGAGTTTTGGGTCAAGAACATTCAATGGACTCATTATGATTCTAAACCATGTTGAGGTCCATACAGGTTGGCAATCAAGGATACTACCAGAATACCAGGCATTAGTATATTGAGAAGAGTGTTGAGGTAACATGGTCCATCCATCACTAGTCAGAATGAAAGGGGATGAGTACTCACCATGGGGTTACCATCCACAGATAGGACAAAGGGGCAGCGCAGTGCAGCAACCACTGTGAGTAGATCTGTTGCAGCAGAATGGACTCCAGGTCTCAGTTCACATGAAAGGACACAACATGCCACCGAACTGTACCAAATATCCTGTGACTGAGTTTACTGTGAACCCAAGGCCAGGCCTCGGAATGAAAGACCATTCAGGCTCTGCCATGGTCAAAGACCAAAGACACTATGTGAATGAGTCCACTGCACCTCCTTGCAGTGTAACCAGATCAGTCAGAGCCACTACAATTCATAGGATGATTGACCCACCTGGGACTGTCAAACTTGGACTAGCGGAAAAGGCTGCACCACCTAAACATCCTGTCACTGTCACAAGCATTTCGGTAGACCAAAGGGATGAATACCTCCCACGAAGTTGCCACCCAAGGATAGAATGGAGCAGTAGAGGGGCACAACCACCTTCATGAAGGGAGTCACTCCAGCAGAATGGGCTCCAACCTCTAGATTGCATAAACCACCGAGAGGTAACGAAGGGAAATATCTCCAGTGCAGGCAAGACAGGAACCAAAGGGAGGTTCAAGCCTGAAAACGGTTTCAGGGACAATAAGAATGGTGTTGGGCCTGTCATTGAAATCACCCTGAGGAGCAAAGGGAATCCATATCAAAGAAGGACCAGACCCCCATGTCTACAAGGGTGCAATCAGAGCACACTGGATAGCAGGGGGGTGCCTCTTAAGAGATCTGGTTTCCCCGACACAGTTTCAAATCCCACTGTAAAGGACTGTTTTTGTGAGTTGCAGTGGGGCCTTACAGTCTCTCCCGGGGCTGGGAAACTACTTGTTCTGTATGATTGGTTCATGGCAATGGCTCAGATCCCTGGTCAAATGTGAATGGCCCTTGGGTACAATGACACGGGATCTCTTTATTGGAATGAATACAATTCAGTACCAAGGGTCATGCTCATTGCTGGTCCAGAAACACAGCTTCCACTCATTCATGAAAGGAATGGGCCTGGCAAAACTATGAACCTGGACTCATCATCGATATTCCCCACGATAACACTACAAGAGAACCAAGCACCTGATATCGATAATGTCAGGCCCTCATGGTCATACAAGAGTAACCAAGGGTGGTCCAGCCAATGAGTGTTGACTGAAATTCTAAGTGGTAGTACCCCAAAGCTCTCTCCAGACTGACTACCTAATGAGTTTGCTACTGTGGAACTCTGGATATGTATGGGATTCCAGGGAATTCATCACTCTACCATGATCAAAGATGTCCTTAGGCTTGAAGTCCATTATTCTCAGGCTGAAGGACTAGTGCAAGGGTCCATGCCCTGTCTTGTGACCTATTACCCCTTCATGGCCAAAGGGACTGGGGGGCTGTGTTAGTGGTGTTATAGATCCCTTAAGCCATGAGGTGACTTCATTCTTTTAGACAGGTTTACCATAGCTTTCTAAATCCAAACCAGTGGAAAGCTTCTCCTCACAGAGGAGTTTGGTGCTGCCCTGGGAATTGTCCCTTTTCTTTACATAGTCTCCCTTAGTCATACTGCCTGTATGGAAAGAGCTGTGGCAATACCTGGGGAATGTATCTTTTCTACCACCATCAACTGTCTGTCTCATAGAGCCACAGACCTGTTGATTATGCACTACACACTGTGTGACTCCCAGCTTTATGACTAAACCTTCTTACTTTGCCCTAGTGGGCATAGAAACCCTAACCCTCCAGGAACTGCTAGCCTGTCAGGCTAGGCAGAATGGTCTCAGTCCCACAGACTGAACTAATCCATTGGAACCAGAACCTCCTCCATCCTCCAGTCCCTCCCCACTCCTTAATTCAGATACTACTGAATTAACAGCTTGCCACCATTGCTCAATCATGCTGTGTCTCTGAACCTCTGGGAAAATTCCATGTCATGCCTGGAAAAGATTGAAAATATCTTGAACCTAACTCTCATATCAATCATACATATACCCTAATTATTTTTGATCATTATAGCTCATACATACTCACAAGACTTCTGGAAATATGGACAATGAATCAATTGTGATCTCATTTGTGTCTGTTATCCATTCCTGTGCTGCATCTCCTCAAGGAAATTTTTGGTACAAAAATGAAGGACCATGTCCTTCTGGTTTGATGTCAGATGTCACTGTGTTAGTCAGCATCAAATCTCCCCAAAACTACTTCTCATAATCCTTCCTCTTTCATATATCCCTAGATATGGACACCCTGAATATTGCTGCAAAATATACATCATGGTGACTGGATCACACCTATGACAGGACCTTTTGGTATAAATTCATATCACACCATACTCCTAATCTGGATCTCTGATAACAAACATAGGAAATTGAAAACCAATTCAAGCTCATACCACAGTTTGATGCCAATACACAATTCAATATCAATGAGGACCCTGCATCTGTATCTGCTACCCAGAAAGATTGGAACAACCTGACTCTGGGAAGATTGACCTACTCGATTTCACATAACCTTTTCATCAAATCTTCCCAGCACTGGAAATATTGCCACCTCAAAGCTACATCACTCCCTGCACATCCAACAGTGATTCAAGCTGCAGTGAATTCACTTGCTAGTGAATCAAATGTCTGGATTGTCAAACCTGGCCACCCATCCTTTCTTCGGCAGACACCAGACAGATTCAAACCCATCCAATTTGAAGGAATTGATAGCTTACAATGTGGCGATGTTCTCATCATTGCAGAAGTGGAAGCTACTAAAACCTCTAGTGGATACGAAATGGTGATGATTCCTCAGGAAATTCTCACAATTGGCCACCTGTCTATGGTAAGACTTTCCATATATACACAAAGACTCAACACCTAATCTCCATTCCTATTCCATGATAGCCCAAAATACAAAGCACTGCATCCAATATGAAATCAAATATTGTTTTACAAAACACTAAATGAAAGTGCCTTGGAGAACAAGATCCCAGGTACCAAAATTGGTATTACCCCAGACTCCCAACTGCTGACTACAAGATCTTCAATTCCTGGGACACTGACAGTGTTCAAGCTCTTATCAAATCTGCAGCTGACATCCTCTCCCAACTGTCCACTTCCATTGTTCCCACAGCTCATTCTCCTTCCCCTGGAATTTGGACTTCAATAACATGGATGTCACCATGCACAACCACAAATCCACACCTCCCTCTTCCAACAAAACTAAATGATCCCATCACTCAAATGATGATAACAATGAAAAACATCCAATCACTATTGACAATGAAGGAAATTTGGACATCAAAAAGGCAAACGCAAAGTGGGCCCCAAAAAATAAATCATGACCCAATGATTTCCCAAATATGCTTCCTCCATTCCCCTTCTCATTTTGGATGTATGTACTTATTATGAATTTTACCCTGACCCTTGTGGCAACATGCTCAGATGGAGCACCAATATCACCCTTGTCTTCAAAGATGATGAGTTAGAGTGATAGAACAATGCTAATATTTCAAAATCCACAGGTGAATCCATTGATGCAAGTTCACTTCTAATCTATAAATGAGCTACCCTTCAATTGCTTGAGGTCAAGGATGTTTAGGTACTGGATGCTGAGCTCTTGCAGTAGGACCCAGCTGATAAACAATGTTATTGGGGACCACCTAACATTGCTGTATGTTATGTTTGCCCCTTACAAGCAGACCTAACAACTGAAATCCAGTTAAGCTACTCTACATTCCCCAGCGAGAACAATATTGGTGTGGTCATCTTTTGAAATACATCTGATAATAGAGTATCTGGTGATGAGATTATTGTTAGTTCGGTCATGTCTGAACTAAGGTTATTGTGACATGTGACTTGAGGAGGAGGCTCTGGATTGGGCTTATGACTATTAGCTTCATTGGACGATGGAGCGAACAAGTTGGGTAGGAGAGAATGTCATCTGGGAACAGCCAGGTGGATGGTAATGGATGTGACGGATGTATTCCCAGGTTCAGTAGGACCGAAGATGTTCATGACTAGTGTCATGCAGTATGTAGGTCACAGTGCACAGTCCAGTGCACTGCGAATAGCAGACTGAGTGAATGGAAAAAAGATGCATTCAGGTGGACCCAGATTGGCTACTAAACTGCTACACTATTAAGTAAGCAGAAGGATAGCTAAATCCGGGGCAGCACCAAACTCCCTGTGGGAGAAGCTTTCCACTGGTTGTGTAGGAAAGGAGTAAAAGGAGAAATAAAAGGAAAAGGATGAGTAAATACAGCGAGTTATGAATTGTCAGTAAAGCTGTGTGCCTGCCCGGCTTACACACCACTAACATTGCCCCCCAGTCCTGCAGTGCAAGGCTTTAACGTCATGATGAGTGTCCTCGGCAAGTGTCGGGATACAAGTCCTCATCACTGTCCTGCACGCTGCGGTATTGGTCGCAGTGGACTTCTGAGCATATGGCCTGGTGTCGAGATCCACTGGTACCTGCGTGGGCCATTTCGAGTTCGGCTCAGTCGTGTGGCTGGAGGTGATCTGGCCTGTCCGTGGGGGTGCCTAATTGGATGATAGGCGCTACTTGCCATGACCTGTCTGCAGCATTTATGAAGGGTGTGTGGCCCACAATCTGGGGCCAGGGAGGCAGGATTGCCTCACCTGCTGTGTAGAAGTCTGCTTGGTTGGGTGGAGGAGGGGGGTGGTATCGTTCCAAGGCCCATGGAGGGGGAGACTGTCGCATTTTGTGGTCATTGGTCGTTGAATCTCAAGCACAGGTGCGACGTTCAGGAGAATAGGGTTGTCATGAGGAGCTAGACCGGTATGAGCTGTCCGACCTAGGTGGGTCTTCCTCTCTTGGTCGCCAGTGTCGGTCTTCTTCTAGGACTCCAGCGATGCGGTTGGGTCCCATGCGGGGGTCTCATGGGCGTCCTTGTGACCTCGGGTGTGGTTCATAGTCAGCGCAAGTCCGGATGGAGTCAGGGTGCACTGTTGTAGGCAGACTCGCCTGATTAGGTAGTCCCTCCCACCAATTATCTCTGTCAATGTCACTCCTCAAAGTACTTCTGGAGGTCTTGGTGGGTTGGGGATCGTCTCCCCAGGTTAGTGAGGCCATGTGGACATTGGGCTGCAGGCTAGTTGGTCCATCTGTGTTTTCCATGGGTATAGGACCGGCGTTGACTACTTTTCATTCAGCCGCTGTCATCAGGCTGGTCAGTCACATAGGGGACCTAATTTAGGTACCACTTTCGGGGCAGAAAATGGTACCTAAGAGGTCCCCCAGACCTTTCGGCCGAAATCAAGCCATTCCAATTCAGTTTTTTTGGCCATCTATCAGCCAATCCATGGCTGTGCTAGATTATTTGTTTATTTACTATTGTTTGTTTACTATTTATTATTATTATTATTATTACTACTATTATTATATACATATTATGCTATATACATATTATCCCCCCCCCCTGGGGTTTGCCACCACAGGGGGGGGCATAGTTCATGCAGGCCACACACCTGCATATACCCACCACACCCACTGCAGCGGGTGGGTCCATATGCCCTGGTCGGGGCCGGGTCCATTTGGGTGCTCCCTCGGGGGAGTGGATTTTTGTTCGTGGGCGCTGTAAGCAGGATGGTTATTGAACCAATCCAACTACTGTCCATGATGTTGAGCCGGGGACGAAAGAGGGGATCACAGATCTAATCCGGATGTTCAGGTTCGAGTGGGGGAAGGTCTTTTGAACAGGGGAAATTGCAGTGAGCCAACAAAGCCCAAGCAATTAAGTGAGAATGTGTCTTTCAGTCAAATTACCACACCCTAAGAATCTCTTCTTGAGACCTTAGTCAAAGTGTAGTTAGAATTCGCTTTTTGTAGTGAGAAATCACCCAGGGACCAGCAGCTGTTCAAGGAGCTTCAAACTGGAGGGAGGGGGAGAACTACTGAATTTGTGTGCTAGCTGCACCTAATATACAATCCAGACTTCGACTCAATAG
This sequence comes from Hydnum rufescens UP504, assembly GCA_014904985.1. Taxonomy (NCBI): domain Eukaryota; kingdom Fungi; phylum Basidiomycota; class Agaricomycetes; order Cantharellales; family Hydnaceae; genus Hydnum; species Hydnum rufescens. The sequence continues at coordinate 187,688 of MU128949.1, read as the reverse complement.
AAAGTGAAAAAGTCGGACTTAAGGGACACACAGAGAAAAAGAAATGAAGTTAAAATCTTCAAAACTGATGGAGATATTCCAATTTCAAGATAAAAGGGGAGATTGACACATTACATGCTATTCCTCCTTCAAACCTGGACAAGTTCCCTTAAGGAAAAGTGGAATAGGTCGCCCTGAGGGTCTTCTCCATCGGACATAAGAGGGCCGGAAGTAATTCGCTATTTTGAATGGTGGAGCAAAGGGGGAGTCATGGGGAGGGAGTTGTCTTGTGAAAAATGGAGTTCGTGTCCGCTCGTTTTGCCCTTAGTACCGTTCGATGCGCATTTTTAAAAGCTTTCAGGGCATGGTCGTTTCGAGTCGATCCGATCAAAACTGACGGAGAAATTCGAAAAATACTCCTTCAGAGTAGTGCAGCCCCTATCTGGATCATGTGATGGATCTGCGAGTCCAGAATTGGAACTAGGCCTGGTCCGCGTTGTTACATAATCACAATCTGTCACCCTTAAGGCAGTAGGATGACTTGGAAGAGCAGGCAAGTCACCCAGTCTTGAAGAAAGATGGCAAGTTGAATTGCCTTGTCCAAAGAAAATGGACTTGAAGTAGGGCATAAACTGCCCCTTTTTGATGAGGACTGTTGAAGTCCGACGGATAGTCAATAAATTGACTGGTAGACATGGTAAAGGAATGAGGCGATATTATGGGTTGGAAAGGGGTAGGAATCCAATTGATTTCTTGAATAAATGAATGGCGATAAAATTAAATGAATGCGGTGACATATAATTGATTCGTTCGTAGGGAAAATGGCCTCGGATGAGGATTTCTATGGTGTAGGGATTTATCCCTCCAACAGCGCTTGTTCGCAGTTTTCGTTTGTGGCGCATCATTCGGCAGGTTTGTGGTTGGGGGTGTACACGAGTTCAGGTTCAGGATCTAGAGGAATTTAAAATGAAAGGTTAGTTGAACAGTAATGCAGCGCAAAAAGAGCAGCTTATGCTGCTCTTTTTGCGCCACAAGAATAAAAAATAAAAAGGAAAAGAAAACTGACCTTGCAGTACCCCACACCCGCTGCAGCAGGTGTCGGGTACTGAGGCCCTGTACTCCGGGTCATACATACGGCGGGTTGTATAGGTCCTCCCTGCAGTTTTCGTTTGTGGGGGGTCGTTCGCAGGTTTCATTCGTGGTGTGTCGTTCCGTGGGTTTATGGTCGGGGGTTCGGGCGGGTTCTGGCCAGGATCTAGAGAAATAATAATAGGTTAGTAAAAAATGAATGAATGCAACGCAAAAAGAGCAGCATATGCTGCTCTTTTTGCGCCACGAGAATAAGAAATAAAATAATAAAAATACCTTGTAGTACCCCACACCTGCTGCAGCGGGTGTGGGGTACTGGGACCGTACTCTGGCTCATGTATGGCGGTTTGTGCAGGTCCCCCCAGGACCCCGTCATTCAGGTGTCAATAGGCAGGGTCAGGAGGGGGGGGGTTGCGTCGGTATTCGTTGGTGCGAGAAGTAAAGACCTATAATAGAAAGTTATAAATTAGTTGAGGTTTAAACACCATGCAAAAAGAGCAGCTTTCGCTGCTCTTTTTGCGTGGTTGTAGCTATGGGGGCGGTGACTCACCTTAAATAGGACCACACACCCGCCATGGCAGGTGTGTGGTTCCTGGGGCCCTCATATGGCGTGGTCGCGTCCTCGTTTGGCGCAGCATTACGATGTCACACGTCCTCCCATTTGGCGGCGTGCCGGTAATCCGGTCCCGTTGGCGGTTGACCGTGCTATCCGCGCCGTTTGGCGAAAATTGCCGTTGTGTGTCCGTTGGCGTGGTCGTGATCCAAAAATGTGTATGCCAGTTTAAAAACCATCTCAGCCACGTTGATTGTCGCTAGTAATCCTTTCTATTAGCTAAGCGTCGTTTTAACTTCTTCGTGGCCATGTACGATGCGATGACCATATCCCCCGACACACCGTGGGCGTAACCCCCTGGATCCCGCTGCTAAAACCTATGTCGGCCACATCAAATTGGTGCCAATGCCCGATAAAAATGTTGTGTGGTGGACCGCCATCAGTGTCCTTAGGGGTGAACTGACTCCGCTACAAAAACCGTCTCTGGGTGAGTGCTACTTCGTCTCGAGAGGTTATGCTTGCCCAGTACCGCGCGACTATCCTCAGCCGTGCTATGCTACTGTCCGTGGGCCTGTTAGCAGCCCGGCCTCACACTACAAACTGAAGAATTAGGTATTATACTATTATGTAGTATAAATCGATTCCACAGAGTCGACCACAATCTAAACGTGCGCTGTCCGATAGATGCTTTAGTCGCCCGCTACTGCTTGCTCGCTGTTTATTACAAGCCCAACAAAATAATCAAATATCATACTTATAAATTGAGCCTCCAAACACACACGATATGGCGGGTGATATTTCTCTAATCCTGTGGCAGATCCACCGCACCAGCTTGAATTTCCTGGAACCCTCGTTGTATGTGTTGAGGGAATGAAAAAAGAAGCGCAGAATGCCAATACCAAACACGCACAGGAACAAGCGGTAACTCGAGCAACGAGCGAGCGCCTGACCCACCCTCCAAAGCCAAGGATGTAGATATGAATAGATAATATATAATAAATATATTATCCAATAAAATGCAAAGAAGAAGAAAATAAGAGTAAGAGACCTGATACACACCCACTCACGAAGAAACCGCCTGAGGAATGGATAAACCTATTATCAGCAGCACCTGCATCCTACTGCACTTCCAAAGGCAGTATCGACCCGATTTATAAAACAGCGGCCTCAGTACCCGAACTAACTCCGCCATGCCAGCTGTGCCGTGGTTGGTGTTATCAGCTAAATACCTCTACCAACAAGGTTCATTAGGTATTTCTTTCATCTCCTTTTCTAATGATTCCTTCCCGTATTTTAATAAATTCCTTTCCAGTTCGTTGGCCGCAAAAAGAGCAGCATAAGCTCCCTGTCTAAGCGGATAATTGAAATAAATGCCGCGTCGAAAAAAAATGACTAGTATCAAAACAATAGCCCTTCATTTTAAATGAAAATCCTCTAAGAATCCTGATAAGTCCCCAAAAACTCGCCTGAGCAAACGAATATAAGTGCCTGCAACCACAACCCGCCGAATGGACGCGCCGCAAACGACAAACGCGAACAAACCGGTGCTATCCTAATAAACGATTACGACAAAATCCTTAAAGCTCCCCCAATTTAGGCAAAATTCCCTGCGCGCAATAAAGTGAACAAGACCAACGTGGCCCAATCACGTCTCGCATCTCTGAGCCTCCTCAATGGCTGCTATTTCTTGAAACTGACCTCACCCCTCTGCATCATTCTGGGGTCCGTGGTGTGTGTGGTAAAATAATATGGCAGCGTCCGTGCTCCTGTGCTATGAATCTTACCATATATTAATCTACTCATCATCTCATGATGCATCTTGAATGTGTGCCCCCGCGTGTGGTCAAAGGTAAGCGCAAACCCCAGGGGTTGGGGTTCCGGGTTGGAAAATTATAACTCGGCACTTGAATGCGTTGAATTCGATGAAGAAATATAGGTGTACAACGAAATATAAAATACTACGTAAATAAAAGAATTGAGTAACTAGCATGAGGATAAGAAAAGCCGCCAGAGAATCAATACCATAAAGTGAGTAAACAAATCAATAGTAAAACGACCAATAAACAGAACACCATAACACCAATCTTAAGCCTGCACGAAGCGCAAGTGACAGATGTGGTGCCATACTGGAGTTAAGAATGTGCGGCCCCAAAAAAAAAAACAACAATCAACAAATATTGTACAAATGAGCAATTTGCAGCTATGTATTCCTGGCCTGGGATGAAATAGGTTCTGTGCGAGGATCCTCATACATATAAGCCGGTACCATTATTTACTTCATGCCCCCGAAACATAAAAAAAGGTACCTGAAAAAATTACGTGCGACCCTATGGACCTGACCCCCGCCGCCTGTCGAGCCGGTGTGTAATATTTCTTTACCCAGATTGGCAAATGGACACCCAGTTAAGTACGTAGACAAATGGCTCCGCACCAGAATCCGAACGAAACACTATGACAACCAATCGAACTTTCTACTCGACGCCACCATACCTATAGCACAATCATCCCTACCACAACCGGCACTCATGCACTCTTAAATCCATACCACTACACGACTACACAAAACCCGAACAACATCCAAACGCCGAGAAAACCACGCCGACCGAGACGGAACCGCAGTAGTCCAACACAAAACAACATCGTCGCTTGGAGCGCGCGATGTGCTTCCTTCCGACTACCCCGTTCGCTGGATAGCCCATGAACTACCTGCGTTTGCACATCTTCGCGCGCCCAGCAAAGAGCGCTTAATCTCAAGAAGCACCTATCGGCGCAAATGCTGACTCCTACTTTCTATGCGTGGTTTTAATTTTTTAACTGATAATTTTTTTCATAGGTATAAAAAATGAATGACTGGAGGAGCACACACACAACACACAAACACAACCAACGAGATAAAATACAACGAAAAAAGAGGAAGTATGCCAGAATGAGCTGAACATGGACACAAAATCAGTACCCGCGACTTTCGATAATACCACACGACCAAGCAGACGAGCTAAAAGCGAGGTGATGTTGTCATGTATTTAAAACAATACACCAAGAATTAATGACTAGAGTATATCCATTCCATTCTATGCCTCAATAACAAATCACACCAATAAACGTAACGTATCTGATCCCAGAGCAGACATTAGCTGCATCCTGCTTGATTTTCGTTTAAATATCTCTCTCTTTGCAATCAATAAATCTTCCCTTCGTTTAATACTAACTATCTCTTTCTGACGCCATACCCAGCCACGCCCTGAAATCGACAGTCCACTCTTTCTCGAATGACTAGAAATGGACAATAGAGAGCAGGTCCCGCGAAGAACGATACATCATCCCTCCGAGACAGAATGAATGCGCCAAGTTCAAGAGAGAAAAACAGCCCGGGAACGCCGCGCCCCTTATAGTTGCAGATGAGACCATCACCAACACAGCTTACCTGAAGGGGAGGACTCCATGGAAGTTCAATCAAGGAGTATGCAACCACGTATATAGAGATTGAGAGGCGTACCGCTGCTTCCAATTCCTCTGACGAGATTCTACTTTTTCTCTTCTCTTCTTTTCAT
>MU128949.1:95322-182491 GCA_014904985.1 Hydnum rufescens UP504 | reverse complement strand
ATACACTCTACGTGGGCGATTGATTATCTCGGATGATTCTTGCATTTTTCAATTTTTCACGCCTTCAATTCCCTAAATAGGGAATTGAAGGCGTGAAAAATTGAAAAATGTGAGAATCATCCGAGATAATCAATCGCCCACGTAGAGTGTATATATAAAATTACTATATTTAAATTTGGGCCAATTCTGATGCATAGAAGTGGCCCAATCCACTCTGCAATTAGCCATCTCATGCCTTATTGAGCTCTGACTCTTTATTTTCTTCTTCTTTGCATTTTATTGGATAAATATTTATTATATATTATCTATTCCATATCTACATGCTTGCTATTGATGTGTGCTGTGCTTGTAGTGCCAGCACTTGGGCACTTCTTGAATATCGGCAATTGCCAGCGTTGAATTTCGCAACTACACAGCCACACCCAGCAACAGAAAGGCGACCGCACAACCATGACACAACAGCAACAGCAACAGCAGCAACAGCAGCAACAGCAGCAGCCCTAGCGCACAACCACGACCACATGACCACACACCTGCTGAGGCGGGTGCATGGTCATAAGGTAAGTTTTGTCTCAATACATACAATAGCGCAAAAAGAGTAGCACAAGCTACTCTTTTTGTGCTGCTGTGAATTTTTATACTAACATAGCCTTTATTATTCCAGACCAAAACCAAAACAAATGACAGGCCACCCAATGAGTGGCCCCAGGAACCACACCCGCTGCAGCAGGTGTGGTCCTATTTAAGGTGAGTCTCCTGATTGGCCAGGGCCCCAGTGGAAATATGCAAAACCATGCGAAACAAAACGAAACGAAGCCAAATGAAACGATGCCCAACCCCACACCAAACCCAATGAAACCACACCACACCCAACAAAACAATGCCAAGCGAAAACACAAGAGGTGGCCACGCGAACCACACACCCGCTGTGGCAGGTGTGTGGTTCTATACAATGTAAGTAATCTTGTGCACCCCCAACGGCGCAAAAAGAGCAGCAAATGCTGCTCTTTTTGCGCTGGTTTTAATTTTTTAACTGATAATGTTTTATTCTAGGTATCACCACAAATGAAGACCCATGGAGCGAGCCCCCCCCCCCTGAGATCAAACTCCCACAAAACAAGACCCGTGAGCGACAATGTGCCAAACGAAGCCACGAACCACACACCCGTGGTAGCGGGTGTGTGGTTCTATACAAGATAAGTAATTAGTGCACCCCCCCCCTCACCAATGCAAAAAGAGCAGCCCTTGCTGCTCTTTTTGCGTTTGTTTTAATTTTTAACTAATAGATTCTCTATTATTCTAGGCTATCGCCTGAACCACCCGCCAAACGAACCCCCTCTCTGGGAAATGACAACACAACACCCCAAGGAACACCCCCAGACGAAACCCGGGACCGAGAATGCACGACGCGGGGCCCCAGGGACCCCAGACGAACCACACCCGCTGAAGCGGGTGTGTGATAATTCTAAGGTAAATACAACCACGCAAAAGGAGCAGCGTACGCTGCTCCTTTTGCGTGGCTCTTCTTTTTTTTCTTTTACTAACATATTTACTATTCTAGATGGTCAAGCAAAATGACAACCCGCCAAACGAACCCACCCAACTCCCCCCTGGGAATGATGATGCGACCCACCAAAACAACACATGCCAAACGAAACATGCCAATGATGACTGGCCAGACCAAACCCAAGAGAGTACCACACACCTGCTTCGGCGGGTGTGTGGTAATTTTAAGGTGAGTACAACCGCGCAAGAGGAGCAGCGTATGCTGCTCCTTTTGCATGGCTTCTCTTGTTTTTTTTTTTTACTAACGTATTATTTATTATTTTATTTTGTCATCTGGACCTAACACCCGTGACCCCGCCAAATGAACACAAGAGAATGACGACCCACCCGCCAAACGAATCCCGCAAACAGCAACGAGTCGAAACCCTGATGCAAGCCCTGGACGAACCCCACACCCACTTCGGCAGGTGTGTGGTAATTTTAAGGTGAGTACAACCGTGCAAGAGGAGCAGCATATGCTGCTCCTTTTGCGTGGCTTTCCTTGTTTTTTTTTTTACTAATGTATTATTTATTATTTTATTTTGTCATTTGGACCCAACACCTGCAACCCTGCTGAATGAACACAGGAGAACGATGACCCACTCGCCAAACAAATCCCGCGAATGGCAACGAGTTGAAACCACGACGCAAGCCCCGGATGAACCCCACACCCACTTCGGCGGGTGTGGTAATCTTTAAGGTAAGTATATATGTACATGTCCGACTATGCAAAAGGAGCAGCAGGGGCTGCTCCTTTTGCCTGGTTTTTTCTTTTTTTAACTAACTTATTATTTATTATCATAGGTATTCTTCTGAACCTGCATCCCCCAACCGAAGCCACGACCCCGCCGAGTGAAAACACACGACCATGGGTGAGGGGGAACCCCAATGGTGAAGCGCGAAATAATGTCCCCAGTACCACACACCCGCCCAAGCAGGTGTGTGGTGCTACTAGATACTAGATAGTTGTTATTTTAATTTTTTTGTTCTTTGATTCACATGGACAGTACCACACACCCGCTAGAGTGGGTGTGTGGTGCTACTAAGTAGTCTTTTTTTTAATTTATTTCTACAGAGTACCACACACCAGAGTGGGTGTGTGGTATAATTTTAAATAAATAAATAAATAATAAGAATAAAACATGGGACTCCTGAATGAAACCCCACTGACCCAGGGTAGCATAAGTATAATATAGTGATAATAAATAAATAATTATAAATGGAAGATATTATCCCCGATAAGCCTGTATGGCCTGCTGCAAGTCTGAGATTCTCCAAGTCCCAGTTTCGGCCAATTTTCGGCCATTTCGGCCAATTCTGGTTCAGGAGGTGAAATCATAAAAATGGCCATTTCGGCCGAAATAGTGATGGGACCTACTTAGGTACCATTATCTGCCCCGGAAGTGGTACCTAACTAGGTAGGCTTAGATGACTGACCAAGGTGGCTGTCATGAAGGTCCCATCTGGTCAATAGTACGATATCATGTACAGTTGCCTTGTGGCGTTATCTAGGATGTCAAAATTGTCGGGGTGAGGGGGCGGCCCTGGGAAGACATCTTCCCATTTGTAGCTCTTGTGATTGTCTTCTCCTGGGAAGGGAGGGGCATCGCCTTCGAAGGTAGCACAAAGGAGTAAGGGCTCTTGTTGCCGGGCTTCGTCTGTGGCGAAGTAGTTGCCATCAAGTAGGACTTGTTGAGCCTCAGGCAGAGCTTCTACAGAGTCTATCGTGTGGGCCGAGTCTGTGAATGTGTGAAGTCAGTATGTGTGCAACTGTTTCCAGAGGAGAGGATTGTCGGTGTCCTCAGTTGGCTTATTCCAAACAAAGTCGACAGGCGCGCTGAGGTGCCAGGGCACTCTGGGAAAATCCTCTAAGCATTTGTATGGGGGGTGGGTGTTGATGAACAGTTGGTGGGCCACCATGTAGTTGGCATAAGCTAGTAATACGGCTATTACTCATGTAATTTGTAGGTAATGGGCATGTAGCGCTTTGATGCAGTACCAGGGCTTGAATAGATTCTTGAATCAGGTTTGATCAGGTGCATCGATCCGATACTGCACTGCTCTAATGAACATGGGGATTAGGAACCTGGAGCCACGTTCAAGTTTGTCAGCCTGGGCCCAAGCATAGTCCCAGGAGGTCTGTAGTGCATCCAAGCTTTCATTTCAAATGAAAAATTGCTTGTTCACATCTCTGACATCGCAGATCGGCTGCAGGAAGGTGGGGATGAAAGCCGCAAGTAGACTGAGGGGCTTTGCCGAGGTGACTAGTTCGTATGATGGTCTTTGGCCTAGGATGTCGAGGATTCCCATGTGTCCAGTGTGAGTAAGCCATGCGATGGGTGGTGTAAACATGTTATGCAACACTTCGTGGAAGGTGTATCCATAGTGGGCATTGCCTACATAGTGGGCTGGGCTGTGGTCCTTGAAGTCAGTAAGCGATCTCATGTTGGTGTCAGGAAAAGGCGAGGAGTCTTGGACTTCGGCTAATACTGTCAGTAGGGCCAGCAGAGGTGTGGAGTTTGTGGCTGTGCGCTGTTTAGCACAATTATGGAACTCCTTTAGTACCTCTGGGGCATTGCAAAGGTCGCAGCTGGATTGCCAAGAGTCATGTTCGGGCCCATATCCTCACCAATGTACTAGGAACTCTGTGGCACGTTTCTTTTTATTGTACCTAGAATCTATGATGTCTTCCACTTCGTATTCCTCGGAAGCCTGTAGGTCTCATCACGGGTCAACCATTGTAGGCCAGTCCTTATCCTGGGAACGCTTGTATAGGGTGAGGTGTTCCAGGTTGACTACGTTGTGCATTGGCATCATATCTGGGAGTCTTAACCTGTAGGCCATAGGTGTCAGGATCAAATTGACATTTGCTTCCGCCTAAGGACTTACCCATCAGAGTATCATTCTTCATCAACCCTATCATATGGCACCTACTTCCTCAAATGCTCTTGTCTCCTCTATCCCTCCATTCACTATGGGGGTTATTGTCATCCTTGCCATTATTGGCATTTCTCTTATTATTATTGCCCTTGTTCCATCAGGCCTTGGCCAGTGGGCTATGGGCAGGGTAGTCAACCAGTGGCAGCATTGGCGCCCTTGTCAGCACCTGTCATTCCCTCACTCCCCACGTGAGTCCATGGAGTTGCCAATCCAGACTCCCCCTCCTCCTCCTCTACCCCCAGTCCCTGAATCCACATCACCTGTCCCAATCTGTACTCCATCCACATCATTACGGTCCTTTGACACTTTGGACACCTTTGGAGTACCCAGGCGTACACTGCCTTGGAAGTACATATGCTAAGGGGGATACATATGGAAGTTGGGGCATAGCCATGTGGAGGTGCACACAGGATTCATAACATGGCTGCATCAGCTTAGTGAGGCTTAGTGATGGTGGCTGTGGAGGCTGACTGATGGGCTGTGGAGCCGGCATTCTAGGAGGATCCGGAAGGTTATGGAAGACTGCGGAAGGCTCTGGAAGATTGGAGGCTGTGTGCAGGACATAGTATTTATAGCCCTTTGCAGTTGGGGGATCACCAGTTTCGATCTCTCAGGATTCCCACTGCGATAGGTGCAAGACTTGTGTGTCCCTTGTTGTGTGGTGTATACTCAGGATTCCCACTGCAATAGTGTGTGGTTAATTAATCTCTTTCCTCTTTCTGTTTGTGGCTTCAACAGCAGTGTCACCCTGACAGTAGGGTTAATAACTTCTGTAATTTCAAAGGGGCCTATTCATCATTGCATAAGTTTGTGTCCTGTCCCTTTGATGTTGACAAGTTCTAACAAGTGGGGATTCAATAGTACTTCATTGCCTACTTTGTAGAGTACAGCCCTTTGCTTCTTGTCATATAGATAGGCTTGTGTGTTGGCAGCATGAATGATAGCATCCCGAGCTAGGTCTCTGCAGATGTGTAGGGCACTGATACGGTCATCTGCTAATGGGTTGTCTGTGAGCACTAGCCCTGCGGACTCTTGTAGTAGGCATAGAGGCATGCGGGGCATATAACCAAACAGGAGCACAGCAGGTGAGGTCTGTGTGGCAGAATGGGCGGCTCTGTTGTAGGCTGATGCCAGTATGTCCAACCATTCAGCCCAGTTGGTTCGGTCTGCATTGACGTAGCACCATATCATAGTTTCCAAGTGTTGGTTCATGACTTTGGTTTGTCCATCTGTCTGGGGGTGGTGCGAGGTAGACATGGCTAGTCAAGTGTCAAAGTAATCTGCCAGGGCGTGCCAGAAGCTGCTTACGAATTGGGGGTCATGATCACTTACAATTCATTTGGGCAACCCAAAGTGTTTGTATACTTCTCTGTGCAGTAATGCTGCCACTCTGTTTGCTGAGACTTGGGTTGTGGTCGGTATGAAGATGCCATATTTTGTGAGTTTGTCTACAACAACTAGTATGGCATTTTGTCCTCTCGACTCGGGGAGGCCTGTCACGAAATCCATACTTATGACCTTGAAGGGTAGTTTGGGTATACCAATGGGCCGTAGGTATCCTTTAGGCCCTAATCGGTCATGCTTGGTTTTCTGGCAGATGTCGCATGTTTTGCAGTAGTTTAGCATGTCCTTTCGCATAGTTTTCCAATAAAACCCCTGTCGTAGGGATTCCAGTGTTTTTCCCCACCAGCCATGGGCAGATTCGTGGGGGGAGTCGTGGGCTTCCTTAATAAGGGTGAGTTGCTCTTTAGTGGGGACACACAACCTTGTGCGATTATCGGCATCTTTAAAGAGGAGTAGCCCATTGCTGCCCTTAGAGAATTGCTGGAATCATTCAATATTGACTTTATGCTCCTGAGGAGGGCTGTCGGTGGGCATGGCTTCCATTTGTGTCCATACAGTCCTGAATTCGGGGTCTTGGTTGTACCCTTCCCAGAACCGGTGTACTGTTTTGGGGGAGATGAACAGGTTCAGCCCTGGGGGAGGTCGGTCTAGTGGGGGTGGTTTGTGACTGTCAGTAGGGATTGGATTCAGTTCCCTGTCAGTCATCTTGGCTCCCTCTCGTGCAGCCTTCTGGGCTCGTGTTGACACGAATGTCGCTTTGCCCAAACTGGAATTGTGGGTGGCCCAGTTCCATCCCTTAGCTTGGCTTTCATCGTTTATGATGAGTCTTGGGATATCCTGATCTTGGGGTGATACTACTTCTGGGGTTTGCAACAGCCACGATAGGGGGTCCATGTTGGAATGGACTCGCCCTGGTTGGTGAACGATTGTCATTCCCAGGAAGGCTGCGAAAACCACACCCCAGGCACTAAGCTGATGGTTGGCATTCTCATAAGTTTTGGCCCATTGTAGGGCGGCATGATCTGTCATGAGAAGGATTTGTTTGCCCTCAATAAATGGCAGAAATCTTATTAGACTATCCTTAGCAGCTAGGGCTTCTTGTTCAGTGGCTGAGTAATGGGTCTTGGCGGGCTTGCAAGTATGACTCCAGTAAGCGATAACCCTCTCTATGTGGACAAGGGTGTCTTTGAAGGCATTGCCCCAAGTACTTGGGGGGGGGCGGTCGTCATGTGTGTCTGAAAGCTTTAATGTCAAATCAGGTACAGGACCTCCCTCCTTGAATGCCCTTTGGAGTCATTCATAGACTTTCATCTGGCGTAGGTCTTTGATGAGTATTGGCTGGATCTGTTGCAGAGCGCTGGCGAGGGCTACATCAGAGGCATCTGTGTACAGCCTGTACCCTTGGCCCTGAATAGGGTGCCCTCGTACTGGTGTGGATGTCAGTGCTTGTTTCATCATACTGTATGCCTCATTGTGCTCAGCCTTCCATAACCAAGGCATGCCCTTTCTTAGTAATGCAAACAGTGGAGTGGCGATGCCGGAGAATCATGAAATGTACACTGCAAAGTATACAGCCATGCCCAAGAATGTTTCCAAGTCCTTGTGATGGCGTGGGGTAGCTAAGGCTGTGACGGCCCATATCTTCTCGGCGTTGGTAGACAACCCCAGCCGTGATACCTTCTGACCCAATAATTGTATGCTACGATAGCCCACATGACATTTGTGGGGCGCTAGGGTAATACCAGACTTTCTGATGGCTTCCAGGACTATGGCAATATGGCTTAGGTGCTCGTCGAATGTGTGTGAGTAGACCACTATGTCGTCAATGTACACCAACATGAATATCCATAGGTAGGGAGACAGGATTTCCTGCATCACATGTTGGAAAATGGGAGGACTGTTTTTCCATCCAAAAGGCATTCGTGCAAACTGGTGTAGTCCGTGGTGGGTCCTCATGGCCATGTAAGGTTGGGAGATGTCATCAAACTCGAGTTGGGTGAACCCTGCTAAGGCATCAAAGGAAGACAGGTATTGGGCTCCGGATAGGGCTTGGAGTATATCGCTTTGCCTAGGTATGGGAAACTGGTCCAACACTGTAGCTGCATTCAGTTTTCTCCAGTCCACACATAGACGGTCCTTGCCATTCTTGTGGACTATTAGGACAGGTGCCCCCCAAGGACTGTTTGATGGTTCAATTACTCCTTGCCTCAGCCATAGGTCAAGCTGTTTGTTGATGAGCTCTCTTTTTGCTGGCGAGGTGATGTGCGGCATGGCTGAGATGGGCTTTGTACCTGGAACCAGTTCTATGTACCTTCATGGGATGTTTACCTAGACACCCATCGAATCCAAAGGCCATCTGGTGTTCCCTCAGAACCTTGTAAACTTGGGCCTTCTGCTCTGCAGACAAGGAGGGGTCCACATCGATCAGTTTTTTGAGGTCTTGGGACTTTAACTCCTCTACATCCCCTGGTTCAGCGGTTTTGGGACCCCAGTCTTTGGATCCCACTGTTTCAGTCGGTGGGATGTCCTTTTGCCTCTGGAACTCCTCGTCACTCCTTGTGCGATCCAACTCTCATTTGTTAAGGGAGCCTTCCACTAAGGCTCATACGAAGTGGGCCCTTTGGTCAAACAGTGTCCTACAATCAGGGCTTAGGTCTGAGGCTTGGCTGAGACATTCGTGCGGGTCCAACATATATCCTAGCTCTTCCCCCTTTCATACCATCCTGGGTGTTGGCGTGGGGTTGGCAACTGGTAGGGTAATTTCCTCGGCGGTGTCTACTATACAGTTGACAGAAGCCAGGAAGCTATGACGGTCCCTCCATAATATATGCTTTTCTATCAGTCGTAGACCATTATGGCGGTCGTAGTTTCCTTCTACTCATACCTGGGCTATGTGCCCTCCCAGTATACAAATGTCCTCGGTGGCAATCACCCTCCCTTTTCCCATATGTAGCGGGGCTGGGGGGCAGGAGTCCTGATGACCTGGATCAGTTGTTTTATTGAGGTGCTCAGTCCCCGGCAACCAGGAGGTGGCAAAGGCTTCTCAGTTTCATGCTACCCAGATGGCTGGGATACGGTGCTGACTGGTTCCTACTTGCCAGTAGGCATCATGCTCGGGCCTCATGGTATGTAGTTGCCATGCTCGATGAGTGTCTTCGCCGATTAGGAGGTTGGCATTCATTCCTTCTACCACATAGGCTTCGACTCCTTGTAACAGTACAGGTCCCAATTGACTATGGAAGTACAGGTCGAGTACGACATACCCCAGGCATTTCGCCTCACCTGTGAGGTGTAAGAGCCTCAGTTTCAGCCCTTGCTTAATGACAGGGGCACAGTCTCCTAGGGACCTTAAACAATGGGCCAATACCAACATGGCTGTGGCCCCTGAATCGGTGACTACTTCAACAATAGACCCCTCGGGGTTGTTTATACAACATTCCAACTTAAAGGCATCCATTCCAAGGCTGGCTAGCCCTGGGGGTCTCTTAGTAATGGGCTCAGGTGTGTATACTTCCTTGAGGGGAACAGTAGGTTCATCAGTGTTCAGGTTGGGGGACAGTCCACCCTTGCTCAGAGAGATGTAACAGGCAGCTCCCTCAACGGGCAATTCATTGGGTACAACAAACAGAATGTCAGTCTCCTCTTCCTCCCCACTACTGAGGGCCTTGTGAGCCACCATCATGGCTGACTGGTATGCTTCCTTCGGATCCAGAAGACATGGCCACATAGGCCTTCCAATAGGCGGTCTCGCATTTCGTACTAGCAGCTGGCCTGGCCCGGTTGGGATCTTTCTTGTAGGAACTGCAGTCATAGTTGTAATGCCATTCACTACTGCAGTGATGGCAGGGCCGAATAGGCTTTCTCTTAGATTTGACATCACTGACTTCGTACCGGAACCCCAAATTTGTGGCACTGGGACTAGCCACCATGGTGGAAGTGCAATAATGGTTACGCCTGAGATCCTCCCATACTCGTCTCAGAATGTCTTCGGCAATGTCCTCGGCTTGACGGGAGTGGGCCAGATTGGATATCGCCAATAAGGCGTCTTCCTGATCCTTGACCCTAGTGAATAAGGCATCAGTGTTGTGACACAGGTCCACGTCCATGTACACCCACCAGGAAGGGGGAGCATGTTCCATGATAGTGCCTACTTCCAACGAATCGAAGGTGGGGTTGAAGGCCTTGGGTGGCAGGTGTAGTACATGTCTGGCTCATACCTTCCACATCAGCCATTCCATGGGGGTTTCCTTTTCATGCCCCGGTTGCAATAATGCATTTCATCATAAATAGTGACTTGCTTGTCATACCAACGGTTACCCAGTAGTCGTGTCCGCATAACATGTTTCAGGGAATCCCAGTTCTGGCTGGCTTGGCTCTTGGTGGCACTGGGTAGGCTTCACCACCAGACGTCAGCATGTTTGGTAAACCACATGGTGGCCGCAAAGGCAAGTTGCTCATGCATATGCTGGCTGCCTGCGGCATACTGGTCCAAGTCCTCTGTCCATGTTACGAAGGAGTTGTCAGACCTGTCGTATTCTGGCAAGTCGCTGGGTCGGAATTCGAGCTTAAACTTTGGCTCATAGTATGCATTTGGGTTGTAGGGCCCCTCTGGTGGCCCTGGTGTACCAATTGGTGCTGGTCCACCCTCTGGGGGTCCTGAACCTGGTGGACCTCCATCTGGTGCTCCCCTACTTGGGAATCCATTCCTAAGATCCCCTGGCTGTCAGCAGTGCAGCGGTGGGCCTCCCCTGGGTGACCCTCTTCCACCATGGCTCATCCCGTCATCATCAGGGGGCCCTCCACTGGGGAGGTTCCACCTCTGTCCATTAGAACCTCCCTGTGGAGGCGGCATTCATCCTACAGGAGGCAACACCACAGGCCTGGGAATGGATTCCGTCCTATGATCGTGGGTCTCCATTCTGGGGGCCCTAGGTATCAAGAAATGGCTCGCCTGGGTAGGTTGTCATAGGGGATCCACCGAAGGACGAGGTCGTTGGGTCTCAAATTGGGGTCGTGGCAGTTGGGTGCCTTCGTCACTAATGAGGGTCCCGGGCATGGGGGCCTCCTGGTTATGCCAGGCTAACTCATTTTCATGTACTGAGTATGCAGCCAGTGGCGAAACTGTCCTAGAAGTGTCCTCCAGGACCCTGGTAGCGTATCCCTGGGCGTTGGAGTTGGTCGTGTATGCTACTGACTCGTTTTCATCGACACTTTGAATTTGCGCGATGACCTTTAGACCTGAACATAGTTGATGTAGGGCTAGGGCCACAAGTTGAGAGACCTTATTCTCTGAGGCGACTCCTGCTTCTAAGTGTATGGATAGTACATTTCCGGGATCGAACAGGTACAGATCCAGTACAGTTAGGAAATAGTGCTTGGCCATCTCTGCTGCAGAGTCCTGTAGAATCTGGCCGCATTGTAGCAGGGTGAGACAGAACTCTACATTGGGCTTGTAGACGGTAGGTTGACCCGGATGATCTACTCGTACGATAGTGTTGGTGAAAGCCAGGGATTCGACATCAAGATTGTATGCCAGGTGGTACAGGGATGTATTAATTAAATGTACGTCGGCAGCTGCATTAGTCCCCTGTTCACATTGGACAGAGTCAGCTATGGACACTAGTAGGGCCCTGCAACGCAACATTTCCTGATCAACTGGTTGGGCACTCGCACGGGCCTCATTGCTCGAGGATTGGGTGCCCTCAGAGGGTGTGGACATGGCCATCGAAGTATCTCATTGGGGGTCCCTAGGTGTGCTGCAGGACACAGGCATGACGTACCCTTGTCATAAGGAGGGAAGTTTGGGAGTCGAAGGGAACACCTTAAGTAAGGTCCCAGGTATGCCTGGCCATGAGGTTGAGGTAGTCTGCCATGCTAAGTGGCCCGGTTTCCACACAGTACTCATGAGGCTAGAGGCTGTGGAAACAGAACTGGAAACAGACTCGGTTCTAGGCTCAGCCCCTTGGGCCCAGTCAAGACCTTGAGTCATACAATTTTTTGGGGGAGTACCCACCCCTCTTGAGGTGTCCATCCTGTACGAGAGGGGGCTAGGTGTTTCTTCAACAAGGTTCTTGAGAGCCCAGTCGAGGCCAGAAAGGTTGAGTACAGAACCCTGTGATTGGGTTCTTACACACTCCACCAATGTTAGTTCGGTCATGTCCAAACTAAGGTTATTGCGACATGTGACTTGAGGAGGAGGCTCCAGATTGGGCTTATGACTATTAGCTTCATCAGACGATGGAGCGAACAAGTCAGGTAGAAGAGAATGTCATCTGGGAACAGCTGGGTGGATGGTAATGGATGTGACAGATGTATTCCTGGGTTCAGTAGGACCAAAGATGTTCATGACTAGCATCATGCAGTATGTAGGTCACAGTGCACAGTCCAGTGCACTGTGAATAGCAGACTGAGTGAATGGAAAAAAGATGCATTCAGGTGGACCCAAATTGGCTACTAAACCGCTACACTATTAAGTAAGCAGAAGGATAGCTAAATCTGGGGCAGCACCAAACTCCCCATGGGAGAAGCTTTCCACCGGTGTTGGAGGGAAAAATCCCTACCACATAGAGTTCCATTTCAGCGTCGAATTTTCCGATGAACGAATTAAAAATGTACCAATATGTTGTTCCAATATCAAGCCTTTCGTCTGTTCATGGATGAGCATGAATTCCATATGCCTGAAAAGATGTAAATGGAATGCTCATTTCCTTGTACACGAGTCAATCTCCCGGGGTCTTCAACAGGCCACAGGGACTGTATTCATTTATGCCCTACCATAAGCCATGATATGGTGGACCCGGCAATTCAACTTGCCCTTCTGTATATCGTCTTGAATTCTCCTTCAATCTGCTCATATGGATCTTGCTGCCTTAAGGGCAATCCTAACGAATGGTGATTATGTAATACGATGGATTACACACCCGGGCCTTCATTCCTACTCGCGGATGCATTACATAATCAAATAGGGGCAAATGCGGCACTCTCAAGGAGTATTCGTTGAATGTCTCCGTCAGTTTTGATCGGATCGGCTCGGGAAAGTAGCGCCCAGAAAGATACGATTCATACCTATCCGACGATACCAAGTACGAGTCAATCCGATGAAAACTGCACGTTCTAGAACGATTTTACTATGGAATCCATGCTCTTAAGGAGTATTTTCCGCTTTTCGAAGTCAATTCATATCCGATCGACTCGTAAATATAGCGCCCTGAAAGATGTGATCAATACCTATCGAATGATACCGATTACGTGTTCATCGGATCAGAACTGAGGCTTCTGGAACGATTTCACCTGCTCATTCATAATAAGAAGGTGTATTTTTCGAATTTCTCCGTCAGTTTTGATCGGATTTGCATGAAACGACCGCGCCTAGAAAGGTATTGAAAATGCCCATCCAGAGGTACGAAGGGCGCAGCGAACGAAGAAGAACTCGGTGTTCTACATACGAATTTCCCCTTGTCTCAGGAGAACATCATTCCCCCTTCCAATTTTCAAATATTGAATATTGTCCGGCAGCCTTATATCCGAAGGATAGGACGTTCAGGACGACTCATTCCACCATTCCTCAAGGGAATCAGTCCAAAAGGGAAGGAGAAATAGTCATTTTATGCTCTATCCTGTCCCCAGACTTGTAAATTGAATATCTCTGTCAGTTTTGAAGCTTTTGACTTGATTCCTTTTTCTACATATTTCCCCTATCCCCCTGCTTCCATCGGATATTTGATCTCATAGCCGGGTTGTATATTAAGCGAATTGTGTTGAAAATTCCATTGTCTTCCCCCTCCCCAGTCTGAAGCACTGAAGTATTGCTGCTGGATTCCCGGGCGAATTCCATCTGAGGACATTGCTACTACTACACTTTGTCTAAGGCCACAAGACTAGGACCTTGGAGTGTGGGATTTGTGGCATAATTTCCCCTTTATTCATCTGCTTGGGCAACTACTGCTGACAGCGGATTATCTTCTATCCTAAAGACCCTCCTACACTCGGACCTGAACATTCGGATTATTTTGGTGGCCCCCGTTCTTCGTTCTCGATTCCATATCGCGGACTGTGGCAGAGATTCCCCCTTTTTCTCTTGCTTACACCAGTTGTGTAGGAAAGGAGTAAAAGGAGAAATAAAAGGAAAAGGATGAGTAAATACAGTGAGTTATGAATTGTTGGTAAAGCCATGTGCCTGCTGGGCTTACACACCACTAACAATTATGGTGTGTTTTCAAAAGAGTGGGATGCTTTAAGATCATGAAGGACTGTCTTTGGAAGGTCCAAGGCTTTGTCAAACACTGAGGATAGATGAGATATCAAGTAGGAGGAGGTTCACATGTGAAGATGCAAGTCGGAGAATATCTGCAGCACCCCATCCGAAATCAATGGTACCTCCATTCCTTGTTCTGTTGACAGATTGACTGAGGGTGTCCGTGTGAATACCAAAAATGATAGTCAGCATGGTATTGAGTGAACATCAACCAGCATGAGACTGTAAACGATCAGTATGGAGGACATACAGGAAAAAATAGCACTTGGGAGATTGACAACTTGTGGGTAAATTTGGTGAAATCAATCAATGTTGAGCCTCCCCCTTGAGGACTAAAGTGGATAAGAGCAAGTTAAGGAGATCGGAGTGCCATAAATGCTTGGGTGAATAGGGATGACAACAGGAATACTGAACTTTGTTCTTGCTTTGACAGCACCCCATCCCTTTATACGTTTACAAGAAGAGATAATGCATGTGAAGGTGTAGGCATCCAAGTGCCTGGTGCCTGTAGAGCCTACAAAGAGAGAAGACATATTTCAGATAGGATAGACATGCACTGTTGCTTAAAGATCATGCTTGTTGTTGGCTGTTGCCATAATGGGGGTTTTGCGAAACACCTGTCTGCAGCAAGATTCTATGGTGGAATGCATTGTAGATTCGCAGGGAGATGCAGGCAGATCCATAGATTTTATTGAGGAGAGACTGGGGGAAAGATTTGAGGTGTCCTCAAGGCTATATTTAAAAAAGTATCTGTTCTCTGTCTTCAGGCCATACTCAATGTGTGTGAGGCTGATGCAGTGAAGGACATACATCACATAAATGAACAAGTACAATTCATGCAGGATATTCTCTTGAGACTGAAAAGAAAAATCAGTACTAGGGAACTGCCAGAAACACACTACTGAGCTTGGGACAAAAGACAACCTGAGGGCACTTTGTCGACCACAACACTGGAGCCCTCAATGACTCCTTTGGATCTCAGTATGTGATAGATCTTGTATTCCTTCTTGGCTGTGCATCCAGGGCTTAGCTGGGATCTAGAGTCTGCTCATTGCCTGACCATCTCAGACATATGTTGCACCTTGGGGATGTTGTAGCCCATCCAAAAGATTTAGATGCCTTGAGCTCAACCTTTGTCCCCAATGGC
Organism: Hydnum rufescens UP504; assembly: GCA_014904985.1. NCBI lineage: Eukaryota > Fungi > Basidiomycota > Agaricomycetes > Cantharellales > Hydnaceae > Hydnum > Hydnum rufescens. The sequence goes on along the minus strand of MU128949.1, from coordinate 167,261 downwards.
TTTGCGATGACTGGTCCTTGTATTCCTTCTTGGCTGTGCATCCATGGCTGTGCATCCATGGCTGTGCATCCATGACTGTGCTTCCATGGCAGTGCAGCTTCGGCTTCACCTGTACTTCAGAGTAACTAGTACATCTCAACCATCAACAACAGATGATCTCATGCCTAAAGCATGAAGCAAGCAAGGTCCAGCCCTTACCCACTTGATGCCTTTCCTTATCCTAGAAAAAGGACATACTGTCATACCATGCATATCTGACATTGCTCATCATCACCACTTGCCCATAAATTGGACCTTCCGCATGAGTTGTACTTGTTCATTTATGTGATGTATGTCCTTCACTGCATCAGCCTTGCACACATTGAGTATGGCCTGAAGACAGAGGACAGATACTTTTTTAAATATAGCCTCAAGGATGCCTCAAATCTTTCCCCCAGTCTGTCCTTGATAAAATCTATGGATGTCCTCAAGGGGAAGGCTCAGCATTGATTGATTTCACCAAATCTACCCATAAGTTGTCAATCTCCCAAGTGCTATTTTTTCCCATATGTCCTCCATACTGATCATTTACAGCCTCATGCTGGTCGATGTTCACTCAATACCATGCTGACTATCATTTTTGGTATTTGCATGGACACCCTCAAGCACCCCCTTGTTACTCATGCTCTCAGGTTGTTGGTTGAATTCATGTCAGTATCCTATCCAAATTCCCATGAGCCCTTTCAAGCCCTTTATATACTGACAAAACCATCACAGCCTAGGAACTACTCTGGTCCTGTATCCAATCTTGTTGATTTTATCCCGTTCCTTCAGTGCCTGCCCAATTCTCTAACAAATCATGCCAAGAAACTCCATAAGGATATAGTTGATACCTATGAAGGCATGATAGGTGAAATTGAAAAGCAAATGAACAATGGTGCTTGACCCAACTTTCTTCTTTTCTCGAGCTGACAAACCTTTGTGTGATCTGCAGCTCATCCTCCTGACAGTCACTTTCCAACTTGCTCAAGCAGACCCCAAGTTCAATGCAGTTATCGCCCATCCCATATGAGAAGATATGACATGACAAGAAACTATTGCCTCAGCTCAGTGATCCAATGATGAAAATGCCACAGTTTCCATCAACAATCAAAATTACAAATGACAAAATAATGACCACAGCATATTTCATTGCCCCCAAAGCCCCATTCCTTGACACCTTCTTCCTTGTCGAGAGTCATGATGCCTGAATGAAATCAGGTCATGGTTGGAAACAAGGATCTATGAACAGATGCATAGTAACATCCGAAATCAATGGTATCTCCATTTCTTGTTCTGTTGACAGATTGACTGATGACTCTCTAATTTCGGAACCTCATCCAATGATGGCCATTTCAGATGAAACAATGTCATCTTCAACACTGTCTTCCATGAGCTTTCCACTGCCAAGAGCTCCTTCACCAAGGTTATGGGACAACTTATGGCCCTTCTTGGTGACATCTATAAGAGAGCAACAAAGAAATTTGGCAAAGGTGGTGGGGATAGTGGAACCTAGATGACCAAGATCCCTGTGATTATGTAATATTCTAACCTAGCACATCTTTTCTTCTACACTGGAATACCATGATGCACCACATCTTACCTATTCAATTTTGTCCTAAAGAAACTACATGTAAGAATTCCTAATCAAGTATTATTACAATTGTCTCCTCAAGTTCATCCTTGATCATTTTTAAAGCCCCCAAACTCCCAACCAAAAACAATAGGAGCTTAGAACAAATCTGGGCTCATGTGCTACATGACTATGAACAAAAGAAGAAGAAACAAGAGTTTATAAGAAAGCTCCAGGCTTGGGCAAAAGAGAGACAGCATAAGCATAATGTCAATCCAAAAAATTTCTCACTCATGATCTGTAAAGATAACCCATCTATAGTGGACTTCCGAAGATGAGGACAACAAGGACTTGGATGAAATTCAAGCAGAAGTGCTATATGATTATGAACAGAAGAAAAAAAGACAGAAGCAATGGAAAAAATTTTGAGCTTGGGCAAAGGAAACACAGCACAAGGGCAATGTCCCTCCCAAATTTGACTCACCAGCCACCATCTGTAAAGGTGAATGGTGTACAGTGAACTTCCATGGGACACACCTTGCTGCTGAAGACAGTTGGAAAAAATCAGATGATTAAAACAAGTATGAAGAAGAAAACACAGAACTTAGCATTGGAAGATGACAAGAAGAACTATGTACACTACCTACATGAAATCATTGCAAATCAGAAAACATCCTTGGCTGTCTCTACTTTGTTTCAGATGACAAACCTGCACATGGGATTGAACAAAGATTCATGTGTGATGCAGGGATTAAGTGTCTCCTGGGAGGTGAGGAGAGGGCTCACAACTGATTCTTCTGTCTGCCAAAAAAGCAAGATCCTAGCCCAAGTCAAAAGACATTGAACTCTTGAGTCGGCCCTCAGATGCCTGTGAGCAGACCAAACACAATAAGGGCCTCTACAGAAGCAAGGCATCTGATGACATCATTATGGAGAACTTCAAATCACTTCTTGGTCTCCCCCTTATAGATGAAGTGAAATCAATGTACTGACAATGACAGCAAGATGAGTAAATTCACCAGGCTTGGCAGGACAAAGAGTGAATACATGCAACAGAGTGGGGAGGATGACAGAGGCAACAGCATGGCCCGAGTAAATGTATACTGCTGGTAAATGCACATCCAGTAGCTGTTTGCACAAGAGATGAAAGGAAGATGAACTGTGAAAGAATATGGTCATATTCGCATGGAAGTCCACATCATATCCTGGTCAGAGGGACTGGATGATGAGATGGGAAGGGTTCGAGAGATTTTGGTCTGCCATTGGGTGGGGTGAGCGAAGAATTTCCAGGTTGTGGACTTGTATTCTCGACTTGGGTTTGTGACAGAGGATTGCGTGGGACAAAAGGCGAGGGTGTTGGATTAGAGGGTCTGGTTTGTGCCTGTGCCATGCCAGCAGTATGAACAGAGGACACAGACATGGATGAGACAACTGAACTTTGACTAGATGCCAAGGGGTTCTGTTGTACTTCAGTAGAGTTTTGGACCGTGGTCTGTGCCACACTTTGATTAGAGGAACTGGCACTGCCTCTGTCAAATTGATCTGACTGCTCTTGAATGCCCAGTGAGTAAATTCACCAGGCTCAGCAGGACATGCAACAGGACAGGGAGGATGACAGAAATAAACACAGCCTGTTGATGGATGTCATGAGGCTTGCCTGTCATACCACAGATTTGCATCCTATCCAAGCCAACTCTGTTACAGGATGCAGAATACCTCAAAAATTTTATAGACAAGCATGGTGTTCCAGGCATGAAGACTGAGTATTTCAAACATCCAGAGTGGCAGGGATGTACATGGTCCATCCAGGCTAGAGGTATGTGGTCCACCTACCTGTGATCCCAACTCTTGTCTTTGAAATGAGAGTGCTACCATTATCATTGCATGGATGTGGTCTTTGGATTTGGGATTGGATAGGGAGGTTCTCCAGCTTTGAACTTTGTGAAGTTGCTGGATTCGACATTGGAGCATGATCTCCAAGGAGACAATGCAGTAGCCATTTGCATGAGAGATGAAAGGAAGACAAACCGTGAAAGAATATGGCCATTCCGTTGTCTAAAACTTCCTGAGTTTCAGGATGCAGGCTGGTCAGTCACTTTTCCACATCATATTAGATATCATGAGCATTGCATTTATCATATCTAACTAGGTCTTTACATGTGGGGGCCCCCAGGGGCCCCTGCAATACAATCAAGGGGCCCCCCAAGCAGCCCAGGGGCCCCTGCCAGATTATGCATTATTAATTTATTATTATTATTAATTTATTGTTATTATTATTATATTAGTATATACATCCATAGGCTTGCCCAGTGGGGCTCACCCTGTGCCCAAGAAGAGCAGCCAGAGGCTGCTCTTCTTGTGCAAGTGTAGCTAAAGAAAAAGCACTTACCTGGAATTCACCCCAGTCCAGGCGTGGGGTCCATTTGGGTGATCCCTCAAGGGGGTGTTGCTCACAGTTTTTGTTCATGCAGGCCTTCATGGCTTCGTTCCCAGTTTTTGTTTGTGCGGTTGTGCGCGGTTTCGTTCCCAGTTTTCGTTTGGGGCATGTCGTTTGGCAGGTCTGTGGCTGGGGGTCCGTGCGGGTTCTGGTCCAATATCTAGAGAAGTAGTTAATGAGTTAGTTAAACATGAATGCAGCACAAAAAGAGCAGCTCATGCTGCTCTTTTTGTGCCACAAGAATAAGGAATAAAAATAAAAAATCAAACATACCTTGTAGTACCCCACACCCACTGCGGGGGTGTGGGGTACTTGGGCCGTGGACTCCAGGTCATCCGTACGACCGTTCATACAGGTCTTCTCTGTGCCCCGTCATTTGGGCATCGATAAGTGGGGTGGCAAGGGGTTTTGCGTTGGTATTCGTTTGCAGGAGGACTCAAGACCTAGACAAGACGACATTTAAATTAGTTAAAAATTAAACATCACACAAAAAGAGCAGCTTTTGCTGCTCTTTTTGTGTGGCTGTAGGTACTGGGGGGGGCAGGAACTCACCTAGTATAGAACCACACACCTGCCATGGCGGGTGTGTGATTCCTGGGGCGTTATTTGACGCAGTTGCGCCCTCGTTTGGTGCGGTGCCGTATGTTGCGTCATTGGCACGTTGGGGTTTGGCGCGATGGGGTGGCGCGTTGCTGTGTGTTGCGTTGCCATATATCGCGTTGCCGTGTTGCATTTCCGTGCATTGCATTGCTGTTTGGGCTCTCATTGTTGGATGAGGCCTCAATCTGAAATAAATAAAGATATTAGTAAAATATTCCAAAGCAGCGCAAAAAGAGCAGCTTACGCTGCTCTTTTTGCGCCACAAGAATAAAAAAGAAAAAAGAAGTCTTACTTTGTAGTACCCCACACCCGCTGCAGTGGGTGTGGGGTACTGGGGCTGTACTCCAGCCCATGGGCCCGTTGTTTGGGTGTCGATGGGTGGGGTTACGGGGGTTCTCGCGCGTCGTGTTGTGGGCGGGGTGCTGTATGTCGTGTCGTTGGCACAGTGCTGTATGTCGCGTCATTGGCGTGGTGCCGTACGTCGTGTCGTTGGCGCGGTGCCGTGTGTCACGTCATTGGCGTGGTGCTGTATGTCACGTTGTTGGCGTGGTGCCGTATGTCACATTGTTGGCGTGGTGCTGTACGTCACGTCGTTGGCGTGGTGCCATACGTCACGTCGTTGGCATGGTGCCGTACGTCGTGTTGTTGGCGCGGTGCTATATGTCGCATCATTTGGTGCGTCTTCGTTTGGGGCGTTGCTGTTTGGGCCCTTGTTTCGCGGGTTTTTGTCGTGCCTTGGACCCCAGGCCTCAATCTAGAAGAATACATGATATGTTAGTAAAAGATTCAAAGAAGCACAAAAAGAGCAGCTTATGCTGCTCTTTTTGCGCCGTTGTATCTACAAGCAAAAAAACACACCTTATGACCACACACCCGCAGTGGCAGGTGTGTGGTCGCACGCTTGCCTTTCCGGGTGATAGCCTGTTGTGGTTGCAGAGAGGAAAAGGAAGATGAGAAATTCAATGCCAGCAATTGCTGATACTCAAGAAGCGCCCAAGCACAGGCACTACAAGCACAGCACACATCCATAGCAAGCATGTAGATATGGAATAAATAGTATATAATAAATATTTGTCCAATAAAATGCAAAGAAAAAGAAGATAATGGGTCAGAGCTCAATAAGGCATGATATGGTTAATTGCAAAGTGGATTGGGCCAGTTCTATGCATCAGGATTAGCCCAAATTTAAATATAGTGATGGTATATATACACCCTACATGGGTGATTAATTATCTCGGACGATTCTCGCATTTTCCAAGTTTTCACGCCTTCAATTCCCTAAATAGGGAATTGAAGGCGTGAAAACTTGGAAAATGCGAGAATCGTCCGAGATAATTAATCACCCGTGTAGGGTGTATATATACCATCACTATATTTAAATTTGGGCTAATCCTGATGCATAGAACTGGCCCAATCCACTTTGCAATTAACCATATCATGCCTTATTGAGCTCTGACCCATTATCTTCTTTTTCTTTGCATTTTATTGGACAAATATTTATTATATACTATTTATTCCATATCTACATGCTTGCTATGGATGTGTGCCATGCTTGTAGCACCAGCGCTTGGGCGCTTCTTGAGTATCGGCAATTGCCGGTGTTGAATTTTGCAACTACGCAGCCACACCCTGCAACAGAAAGGCGACCGCACGACCATGACACAACAGCAACAGCAACACAGCAACAGCAGCAGCAACAGCAGCAGCAGCAGCAACAGCAGCCCCAGCGCACGACCACGGCCACACGACCACATACCCGCTGATGTGGGTGTGTGGTCATAAGGTAAGTTTTGTCTCAGTACCTACAGTAGTGCAAAAAGAGTAGCGCAAGCTACTCTTTTTGTGCCGCCGTGAATCTTTATACTAACGTAGCCTTTATTATTCCAGATCAAAACCAAAACAAATGACAGGCTGCCCAATGAGTGGCCCCAGGAACCACACCCGCTGTGGCGGGTGTGGTACTATTTAAGGTGAGTCCCCCCCCCCCAATAGATACAGCCACACAAAAAGAGTAGTGAAAGCTGCTCTTTTTGTGTCGCTTTACATTTTTTAACTAATAATATTTTATTCTAGGTATTGCCACAAATGAAGACCCGCGAAGCAACCCCAACACACCCACAAAGGGGATCCGCAAATGGTGCGCCACACGAAGAGATGAACCACATACCCGCAGTAGCGGGTGTGTGGTTCTATACTTGGTATGTACCCCTAACGACACAAGAAGAGCAGCGAAAGCTGCTCTTTTTGCGTTGCTTTTAATTTTTTAACTAATTATTTTTTATTCTAGGTATTGTCACAAATGAACACCCGTGAAGTAAGCCCCCCCCAGGACAACAACACCCCCACGAACGATGACGTGCCACGAAGAGAAGAGCCACACACCTGCAGTAGCGGGTGTGTGGTTCTATACAAGGTGTGTAGTGTACCCCCAACACGACGCAAAAAGAGCAGCGAAAGCTGCTCTTTTTGCATTGCTTTTAATTTTTTAACTCATTATTTTTTTATTCTAGGGATCATCACAAATGAAAACCCGCGAAGCAAGCCCCCCCCAGAACAACAACACGCGAATGGTGACGTGCCACACGATGAGAAGAGCCACACGCCCGCAGTAGCAGGTGTGTGGTTCTATACAAGGTGTTGTACCCCCGACGACACAAAAAGAGCAGTGAAAGCTGCTCTTTTTGCGTCACTTTTAATTTTTTAACTAATAATCGCTTATTCTAGGTATTGCCACAAATGAAGCCCCATGAAACAAGTCCCCCCAGAACTGTAACACCCGCAAAGGGGATCTGCGAATGACGACACACCACACAAAGAGACGAACCACACACCCGCTACTGCGGGTGTGTGGTTCTATACTCAGTATGTAATGCACCCCCAACAGCGCAAAAAGAGCAGCGAAAGCTGCTCTTTTTGCATTCATTTTAATTTTTTAACTAACCCACAATTTATTTATTCTAGGTTATCACCTCACCACCCACCACACGAACCCCCTCCCCCCCGGAAATGACAATGTGACCCGCCAAGCCACCAAAACCAATGCCGAACGAAGCCCGCCAACGATGACTGGCCAAGGGACACCCACCAGACGAATCCTGTGAACGGTAACACACGACGCGAGACCACGGAACCCCAAGATGAACCACACCCGCTTCGGCGGGTGTGGTAATTTTAAGGTAAATAAATATGACCGCACCAAAGGAGCAGCGTATGCTGCTCCTTTGGTGTAGCTTTTCTTTTTGTTTTTTTTTACTAACATAGTATTCCTTATCCTAGGTTTTGATCTACCCCCACCCCCCAAATGAGACCCGCAAATGACAGAACACGCGAGGCCACAGAAGCCCCAGATGAAGCCCACACCCACTTCAGCGGGTGTGATAATAATTTTTAACGTAAGTATTTACTGTTTAAGTACGACCGCGCAAAAGGAGCAGCATGTGCTGCTCCTTTTGCATGGTTTTTCTTTTTTTACTAACTTATTACTTATTATCATAGGTATTCTTCTAAACCCTCAATCAAGACTCACGACCCCGCCGAATAAATACGCAACAACAGCAACCCATCCCCCAAATGAAACCCGCAAACGACAGAACACGACGCGAGGCCACAGAAGCCCCGGATGAACCCCACACCTGCTTCGGCGGGTGTGATAATTTTTAAAGTAAGTATTTGCCCTCTATAAGTACAACTGCACCAAAGGAGCAGCACAAGCTGCTCCTTTTGTGTTACTTTGAATTTTTTTACTAATATACACTATGATTCTAGGATCCAAAACAACGACCCACCCCAATGGCAACCCACAACCCATGCCCACCTGTGAAGTGCCAAGCCACACCCCCGGTACCACACACCCGCCCAAGCGGGTGTGTGGTGCTACTAGATAGTTTTTATTTTAATTTTTGTGTTCTTTTATTTCTATGGACAGTACCACACACCCGCTAGAGTGGGTGTGTGGTGCTACTAAGTAGTGTTTTTTCTTTGGATTTCTACTGAGTACCACAGATACAGTATTTAAATAAATAAATAATAAGAATAATGGGACTGCTGAATGAAACCCTGCTGACCTGGGGTAGCATAAGTATAATATAGTGATAATAAATAAATAATTATAAATGGAACATACTATCCCTGATAAGCCTGTATGGCCTGCTGTCCTGCAAGTCTGAGAATCTCTAAGTCAGACTGAAAGACCGTGACTTCTTGCCATTGTCTGAGAATCTCTAAGTCCCAGTCTAAGGTGAGAGGGGCCCCTTGTCTCATGCCATGAAATCACCCAGTGGGCCCCAGGGGCCCCCACCTAAAAACCCACTCTTAGATTGAATAAAAGCAAGGCAAAAGGGCCTAACTAGATATACAATTATGGCTGACTGGTTTGTCAGGATGAATGACCATGCACCTAAAGAGTATCCAGAATGTGTTTGGGGGACATTGGACAGTGAGATGGAGATGGGAAGGGTTCATATTTGTGGCCCTCATCAAGAGTGTTGCTATAATGACAATCAGAGCTGAATCTTTAGAGGATGATTGACTACGTTCAAGAGGCAGTGGATCAGTGAATTCTGTCTTGACTCAGACTTTGCTTTGCAATTCATCAAATAAGCATGAGAAATTGTTGCTCAGTTTATACACATCTCTTCATGTATCCATTGCAAAGTTTACATCATCATCCAATGGCCATGAATGCCATTATTTTGACATCAGTAAACCCAACCTAAAGCCTTGAACCCAGCTACAAAGAAAATCTTGGATGAAACAACACAACTCTTGAACTGCATGATACACAGTAAGGATTAAGGTGCCTCTCTCCTAAACCATCAGTACATCCCAATGCATCGCCCCCACCATCCGGACCATCCCAATGGCTTTAGAGTCAGGGATTGGCACTTGCCACTGCTACCGATGGTTTGCACCTTGGTCAGCCACTTAGAGGGGCCTCAATAGGTAGGTCAAACTGCATCAAATCAAAAGCCTAATGGGCATCAAAATCCTTTGATATCAAATAATCTCAAGAGGGTGACCTTAGGTCTGTCTGCCCCACAGCTCAAATAACACTGTGAACAGAAGCACATGGATATATTTGGCTGGGGGTATCAGGATAGGTCCCAGCAAGCCTGGGAATGCCCCAAGTGGGTCAACAGGCCAAATGGGCTTATCAGCAACTATGATTATTTATTTATTATTGTTTATTCTCATGGATAATTATTAATTTATTATTATATATATTATACACATCTATCTATGGGCCCCATGTTTTGCTCTGCAGGGTCACGTGTTTTCATTTGGCAGGGTTGTGGGTTTCCAGTTGGCAGAGTTGTGGTTTTCATTCACAGGGTCATGGTTTTCACTCGGCGGGGTTGTGGCATTCATTCAGCGGGGTTGCAGTGTTCACTCAGTGGGCCTCTGCTTGGCAGTTCTTTTGGGTGGGGGGGTTGATGCAGGTTGTGTGGCTGTGGGTTCAGAAGAATGCCTAAGATAAACAACATGTTAGTGAAAAAAAAAAAAAAGCACAAAAGGAGCAGCCTGTGCTGCTCCTTTTGTGTGATCATACTCATGCTCTGCACTGTTGGGGTACACAGTGTTACTTACCTCATATAGAACTGCACACCCACTGTGGTGGGTGTGCAGTTTGCAAGGGTTTTTCATTCGGTGGGGCTTTGCTTGGCAGGTCTTTAGTTGGCAGCTTTCCTTTTAGGGAGTTTCAGCTGGGCTCATGCAGGTGTTGGTTCAGATCATGGCCTAGAATAATGAAATATAAGTTAGTTAGAAATTTGAACCAGCACAAAAAGAGCAGCTTAAGCTGCTCTTTTTGCATGGCTGTATCTACTGGGGGTGACTTACTTTATATAGGACCACACACCCACTGCAGTGGGTGTGTGGTTCACATGGGTTCTTCATTTGGTGGCTATTCACTTGGCAGATTGTCATTTGGGAAGAGAGGAGGGGGAGGGCTCAATTGCCATGTGTTCCATTCACCAGGTTCTGGTCCAGGCGATGTCCTAGAAAAATCAATAAGATATTAGTTAAAATTTATAACCAGTGCAAAAAGAGCAGCAAATGCTGCTCTTTTTGTGCAGTTGCATACACTATATCTATTTACCTTATATCACACCACACACCCACTGCAGCAGGCATGTGGTTGGCATGGGTTCTTCATTTGGCGGGTTTTCATCAGGCGGGGGTTCATTTGGCAGTGTTCATCCACCAGATTGTCATTCAAGAGGGGGGGCTTGTTTGGTGTGTGTTCGTCCAGTGGCTTCTGGTTCAGGCAAGGTCCTAGAGTAATAGAGATGTTAGTTAAAATTTGAAACCAGCACAAAGGGAGCAGCAAATGCTGCTCTCTTTGTGCAGTCACATACACAGGACACTTACCTATATATAACCACACACACCCCATAGTGGGTGTGTGGGGTTTTTGTATGGTGGGCCTCTGTTTGGCAGTCTGTGTTTGGCAGTCTGTGTTTGGCAGTCTGTGTTTGGTGGCTCTTTGTTTGGCAGGTTTCCATTGGGTGGGTGGTGTTCATATGGTGAGTTTTCATTGGGCAGGCATTTGTTCTGTGGGTTTGGGGTCACGGGGTTAGGCTCAGCGTGTTCATGCAGGTTCGAGCTTAAGATCTAGAGAATAAACAATATTAGTTAAATGATTAAAACTTAGCAAGAAGAGCAGCTTGTGCTGCTCTTCTTGTGCCACAAAATAATTAAGAAATAATTTAAAAAAAAAAAACATCTTGTAGTACCACACACCCGCCATGGTGGGTGTGTGGTACCTCATTTTGCTCCATCCATGCACTGTCATGCTTTTTGGGTTGTGCAGACTCTTGCTTGGGTGGTTCTTCATACATCATCCCTGTTACTACTGGCCTGGTGTTGATATGGGGGGCTGTTGGGGTTTTTGTGTTGCTATTCATTTGCATGAAAGATCAAACCTAGATTTGAAAGAAAAGGGTGTCAGTTAAGAAGTAAAAGAAGTGCAAAAAGAGCAGCTTTTGCTGCTCTTTTTGCACTGATGTAGTGACTAGGATTTAAAAAAAACTCACCTTGTATGACCACACACCCACTGCAGCAGGTGTGTGGTTGTTTGCTTGCCTTTCTAGGTGGCCATCTGCTCCTCATTCAGTGGGTTGTTGCATAGCTGCTAAGTAAGGCAACTTAATGCTGGCAATTGCTGGGATCCAAAAAGCACCCAAATGCCTGGCACCAACAAGTGCTGTATGAATCAGAAGCAAGTAACTAGGTGTATAATAAATAATAAATAAATCATATTTTCCCAAAAAATGAAGAAGACCATGACAATACTCAGAGTTCAATAAGGGATGATATGCTGCATTGAAAAGGGGATTGGGTGATTTGTGCAGTTCAGAATTGGCCCAAATTTAAATATATTGCTGGCATACATGACCCCCTACATGGGCGATTAATTATTTCAGACACTCCCTTCATTTTTCAATTTTTTGTGCCCTCAATTCCCTATTTAGGGAATTGAGGGCATGAAAAATTGAAAAATGAAGGGAGTGTCCAAAATAATTAATCGCCCATGTAGGGGGTCATGTATGCCAGCAATATATTTAAATTTGGGCCAATTCTGAACCATACAAATTGCCCAATCCACTTTTCAATGCAGCATATCATCCCTTATTGAACTCTGAGTATTGTCATGGTCTTCTTCGTTTTTTGGGAAAATATGATTTATTTATTATTTATTATACACCTAGCTACTTGCTTCTGATTCATACAGCACTCATGGCACCAGGCATTTGGGCGCTTTTTGGATCCCAGCAATTGCCGGCATTGAGTTGTGTTCTTTCTCACAACTACGCAGCCACCACCCAACAAGGAAATAGATGACCACACACCTGCCACTGCGGGTGTGTGGTCACTAGGTGAGTTTTCTTGTAGTAGCTACAACAGCACAAAAAGAGCAGCAAAAGCTGCTCTTTTTGTGCTGCTTTGAACTTATTTACTTACACACCCTGGTCCTAGGTACCAGTTGACAACCAGCCAAATGACAAGGGCCCCAATGGGACCATGTCAGACAAAGAAAACCACAGCAACATGATGAACATGATGACTGCAATGAATGCAACAACTGCAATGAATGCGACGACAATGGACGACAATGGGCCCAGTGAGTGACAGCACAAACCACACACCTGCCATAGCAGGTGTGTGGTTCTCTATATGAGATGAGTCCTCCCCCCCCCAATGTCCCCAACTGCGCAAAAAGAGCAGCAAAGGCTGCTCTTTTTGTGCTGGTTTTACTTTTAACTAATCTTATCTTTTATTGTACATGATCAAGGTGAAAACTCACCCAGTGACAACCCAGGGATATGCCCAACAACAACCTGACCCCAGAATGTGTGCAAAGGACAACCCGTGACATGGACAAAATGAAAATGTGGAAACCCCATGCACCACATGCTGAGGCAGGTGTGGTGATTTTGAAGTACTCTGGCTACCAGTACCATCGCGCAAAAGGAGCAGCACCAGCTGCTCCTTTTGCACAACTTTCCTCTTGTTTTATTTATTCTTTCATTAACTAACACTGTTATTTTTCTAGATCTGCCCACAATGCCAGACCTGCCACCCCAAACCCCATGATCCCAAACCTGCCGAGAAAAACCCTGCGACCCCAAGCCTGCATGTGGAATGACGACCTGTGCAAACAGACGAAATGAAAGTGCGGGAACTCCACCACACACCTGCCTTAGTAGGTGTGTGGTGATTTAAAGGTAAGTACTTTTTTTCTTTTTCTTTTTTCACTAATGCTTTGTTATCCAAGCCCAGAACCAGTGACAATCCCCCTCCTGACTTGAAACTCACATGAACCACGAACTGAAGGTCCACTGAATGAAATATGACACCTGGGAATAACAACCCACGAAACAGACGAAATGAAAACACAGGAAGCCATGCACCACACCCGCCTTACTGGTGTAAGGTAAGGTCTTTTTTATTGTTGTAGATACACTTGCACAGAAGGAGTAGCTGTGGCTACTCTTTCTGTGCTACTGTGGATGTATGTAAATAATATAGATAGTGATAAATAAATAAATAAATAAATAAGTAATAATAATAATAATGAATATTAGTAATCAAATGCTACAACAGGCTTTGTGGGGTTTTAGCATGCAATCTGACAACCAGGGCTGTATTAGTAATCATATGCTATCCCATGAAGCTGGCATGAATTATTACAGGAGCTTTGTGGGTTTTTAGCATATAATCTTACAGCCAGGGCTGATTACTTAGGTGAAAAAGATATCAAAATTTCAGCCAGATCCGTTCATTAATTACAGAGCTATAAGGACAATAAGTTTAAACATTGAAAATCAATTTACTCCCCCCCACAGACAAGGTATGGGCTTAAAATTTGACATGGGGTATGACCACATAATTAACTAAACATGTGCCAAGAATCAGCTTATTCTGTTTACTTCTAGGTATTCAACTCCCTTTTCAGGCAAAAAGAGAACAAAAAGCTACCATGAATGTTAAACAGTTCAAAATAAACCTGAACTAGGTGGAATAGGCTTATAATATTATAACCCTGACTATATCTGAAAATGGAATGAATTGGATGTGTGGAAGTGGCTGAAATTGGGGGGGAGGGGGAAGAAGATCAAGAGTGAATTACATGGGATGTAGAGCAGAGGTGGCTCTGATATTTGCACCACTGAGTTAATACATATGGGGAGTGCACATGCCAGATATCAGCCCAACTGGACTCCATTTAGGCAGTGCTCCACAGGCCTCCCCCCTAAACAGCAATTTCCTCCCCAGAGCCTTCCATTCATGTAATTGCCCTAAAAATGCACACTTGGATCATCCAAACACATCTATAACATCCCTCAAAGTTTCAAATTTATGACTCCAGTGTCAGAGTCTCCATAATATTTTCAAGTTTCACTGAAATATACCCTCCAGTTGGGACACTTCCAGATCTCCAATCACTCTGATTTTTTGTAGGAACACCCAGTCACCATTTGAGGCTCAGCCAGCCCATTCTAAACACTTTTGACACCAGTCACATGACTAGGTTCTTGCCCTCCCCCTGCTCCACTCAGTGATCCTATTTGTATGAACTTTGATGCCCCATGTAGTAGTAGTATATGAGAGTGCATGATTCAAATTTCAGGACACTCCATGCAATATTCATTGAGTTATTCAAGAAATATGCTAGATCAATTCACTTTGGGGTCAGAACTATGGTACATCCAAGTATTTACCATAGTTCTGACCCCAAAGTGAATTGATCTAGCATATTTCTTGAATAACTCAATGAATATTGCATGGAGTGTCCTGAAATTTGAATCATGCACTCTCATATACTACTACTACATGGGGCATCAAAGTTCATACAAATTGGATCACTGAGTGGAGCAGGGGGAGGGGAAGAACCTAGTCATGTGACTGGTGTCAAAAGTGTTTAGAATGGGCTGGCTGAGCCTCAAATGGTGACTGGGTGTCTCCTACAAAAAATCAGAGTGATTGGAGATCTGGAAGTGTCCCAACTGGAGGGTGTATTTCAGTGAAACTTGAAAATATTATGGAGACTCTGACACTGGAGTCATGAGTTTGAAAATTTGAGGGATGGTATAGATGCATTTGAATGATCTAAGTGTGCATTTTCAAGGGAATTGTGTGGATGGAAGGCTCTGGGGAGGAAATTGTTGTTTAGGGGGGAGACCTGTGGAAAACTGCCTAAATGGAGTCCAGTTGGGCTGAAATCTGGCATGTGGACTCCCCATATATGTATTAACTCAGTGGTGTAATATCAAAGCCACCCCTGCTCTACATCTTATGTAATGCACTTTGATCTTCCTCCACCTCCCCCTCAATTTCAGCTACTTCCACACATCCAAGTGATTCCATTGTTTGACACAGTCAGGGCTATAATATTACCAGACCATTTGACCTATTTTGGGTGTTATTGAAAGTGTTTAACATTCATGGTAGCTTGTTGTTCTCTTTTTGCCTGAAAAGGGAGTTGAATATCTAGAAGTACACAGAATAAGCTGATTTTTGGCACATAGTTAGTTAATTATATGATCATTCCCCATGTTAAATTTCAAGTCCATAGCTTGTCTGTGGGGGGAGTAAATTGATATTCAATGTTTAAACTTGTTTTCCCCATATCTCTGTAATTAATGCATGGATCTGGCTGAACTTTTGATATGTTCTTCGTCCAAACAGTGTCTAATCACGTGCCAAAATTCAGAACGATCCTCACACTCCTTGCATTTCAGCAATTTCCAGTGCTTCTGGTACCTATTGTGCAGTTCATTCCCTTAAAGTGCATGGATTGGGCTGATTCTTGGCACATGATTAGTACATTATATCATCTGGATTCCTGCCGATTTTGAGTCTCTAGCTGGTCTGGAAGGGGAGGAAATGAATTTTCAATATCCAGACTTGTTTGCCTTATATCTCCATAAGCCTTGGACCAAGGTGGCTGAAATTTTGATGTAATTTGCATAGAAGTAGTCTCTAATCATGTACCAAATTTCAGAGTGATCTGCTCAGCACTTATTTGGATGTACTTCATTCAATTTCCGCATTTAGGCTTTTTTTAATAGTAATCACTGTATTATGTAATGAGATTTGATCCAAAGTTATTATGGTGTATTATCTAATCAACCCTATTATATTGGTCTATCTAGTTACTGCATTTAGGTTTTTTCATAGCAGCAGGTGGCTTGCCTTTGAAACTGGGCAATTGCCGGCATTGAGTCCCAGGTTCAATTTACTGGCAACTGCCGGCAATTTTTTCAGTTGTGTGACACCACCACCTCCATCTACCAAGAGCCCAGGACAAGCCACCACACCCCAGTATAGACTGGGGTGTGGTGTTAAGGTATGTTATTGCATTTTAGCTACTCTAGTGCAAAAAGGGCTGCCTCTTGCTGCCCTTTTTGCACTAATATTGATTTTTTCAACTAACCCGTCATTCCCCCATTATAGGATCCCCCTAAGTGCACACCCTGGGGCCCCCTTCCCCTCTGGTGGCCCCTCTAGCCCCTCCCCCACCCCTCTAGTTGGTCTGGGGCAGGGGTGCCCCCTCTTGCTGGTGTGGTGGTCATGCAACCTGGATTGTGTAATTAATTAGATAATAATTAATTAGGTAATTATGTATATTAAGTACCATGTTACATAATATATTTGATTATATCATCAGCTAATTATGTAATTTAATATTACATAATACTATTATTGTTATGTATGATTATGTCACTGCTTTTTTGGGTGGATTACATAATTACCTATTTAGGATATTAGGTAATTGACAGGTCGGCCAGTGCAGAATTCTACAAGTTCCAAAATTGATCTCAAATTGATCTCAACTTGAGCTCAAAACCCAACTCTTTGCTATCAAATACTCTTTTGATCACTTTTTGATATCAAACATAATACAAGCCTATCAGGCACTATACAGATATCAAAATGACATACCTTTTAAGGCCCCCAAGAGTGTCTGACCAGCCTGCTCTTATGTTTATGTAAGAAAGGGTTTTCAAGAGAAAGAGGTCATCAGGTGACCTGAAAATTTCCATATTTAGTTAAAAATTGTCCATGGCAGTGCTTCCAGGCCAGTGCAACCTTGGCTTCACCCATATTTTGGAGTAATCCATGTCATGAGGATGGATACCACAATGGTCCCTGTTTATCTCAGGCTTTGACTCATTCACCTCCTAATTGTCTGCAGTCAATTGAGTCAGATATGAATTTGTTACCAGACACCCCTAGCTTGATGGCTCCACCTTGTCAACTAGAATCATTTTAATCATTGGTGCCCATCTAGCTATACCATTTGGGTTGCAGGAGCTATCACTAGAACATGGCCAATCATCTTCTCTTGTCCATTCCATGGATCTGAGATGGATGGATTTGCCTCAAAACATGCCATAACCTCATCAGCCTACTGTACTGACAGAGACTGAGAATGAGGAATGAGCCTCAGTCTCCCAGTTAGATAATCAGTCAAGTGGCAGAGTCATGTGTTCTTGACTGTACTTGATCCACTTGACTGGAACTCTCACACATCAATCTTCCTCATCAGTTTGAATATAACTTTTGCATTCATCATGGTTTCTCCTGGCATCATCAATCCAGTCCAGAGTGGTTTGACTGCTGGTGCTGCTGATAGTGGGGTTGCACCTAGTGATATGACCCCTAGTCATGTCATCCCAGGCTTGTCAAACAGCCCCCTTAACCCTGGCAGTGCAGATCCAGCACAGGAGAGCAATGCAAAGAACAAGGCTCAAAAACTTTTTGCCTGGCTCCTCAAAGCAAAGAATGAGTGACTTGGACTCACAATGTCTCAGTCTGAGTTTGAGGCAGCTATTGTTGAAAACATGGTGGACTGGGAAGCTACCAACACTGTAGGCAACAGAGGTGATAGCTGACCCAACCCAGGGGCTGGGGCCACAGAGAGCAACACTCCTTGTGATCCAGCTGCATCCCTCTCCCCTTCTAGTACTGCCACCCTTCAGCCAGAGAGGAGCCTTGCTGGCTTACTGGCCAGTGGGGAATACACAGCCCCTGACCTTGTGAGGCACATTTGTGAAATGAAATATGCCCTCCCCATGTTTTCCATTCATGAGATGTGAGAACACCATCTCTCTAACACCAACTATCCAACAAAGACCGAGATTGACATTTCAACCAATAAGAAGAAGACTGTCATTGTTATGGACAGTTATGCCATCAAGGAACAGTCAATCACATGTGAGGATTTTGTGGAGTGCTACAAAGGCCTGACCCAGGTCTATGAAGAGGTCTTCCCTCCTGATGTCTTCAATGACTTCTGCAAATACCCAGGCTGGTCAGCCACTTTTCTGCATCATATTAGATATAATTAACATTGCATTTATTATATCTAACTAGATGTTTACAGCAGGGGGCCCCCAGGGGCTGTCAGGGCCACACTGTGATGAGAGCACCAAACAAGTGTAAACACAAATAAATCTGGCTAGTCCAGTGTAAGTCCAGCTGAGTCCGAATGAATCTGGGTGAGAGTAAGATAGTAAGAGACAGGAGAATGGAAGAGGAACCCTGCAGCCCAGAAGGGTCTGGGCAGAGGTGAGCACTGCAGTCTTTAAGCTCATGAAGTCAGCTGGAAAACACTCAGAGCTGTAGTCCAGAGTAGAAGCGGAAATCCTGAGAGACCAAAGCTGAGTCTCTGGATGTTGCTGTCAGGGCCACACTGCAACAAGGGCACCAAACAAATATAAACACAAATAATTCCAGCTAAGTCTCGCATAAGTCTGGCTAAGTCTGCAAGAATCTGGGCAAGGAGATAAGGAGGTTAGAGACATTGGAGGAGGGGTCCAGCAGCCTGGAAGGGACTAGGCAGAAATGAGCACAGCAGTCCTTAAGCTCGTGGAGTCGACTGGAAAATACTCAGAGCTGTAGTCTGGAGTAACAGTGGAAATCCTGAGATTATGTAATATGAACAAGGAATACAAGAAGGCTGACCTGTAGTCTGGAGTAACAGTGGAAATCCTGAGAGACCAAAGCTGAGGTCTCTGGACTTCACTGCCAGACTACTTATACATGACTGCTATACTACAGGGGGGCAGGAACAGGAACATGGGCAGGGGGAAAGTGGACAGGAACAGGAATGCATGGGAGTGTACTGGAAGCAATGGGAAATGAAAAGGAAATTAAATTAAATTGGAAGCAAACCAGAAGCAAACCAAACTCAGGGGAAGCAGGGGTGGAGTGGAACAGACAGAGGGAGGGGAGTTCTGGAATAGACCAGAGTGTATTGGAGTTGGCAGGAGTTGACCAGAGTTGACTGGAGTAGATCAGAAAAAGGGGTGGAACCCTGACAGTTGCCCAGACTACTTATACATAGTTCCTATACTATGGGGGATTGATTGCTTAATGAGAGGTGGTTACAGGGGGGCAGGCACAAGAGGGGGAGTGGGCAGGGGATGGGAAAGTGGAGGGAACAGGGACAGGGCCAGGGGTAAGTGTGTGGGAACTGGAAGCAAAGGAAATGAAGGGGAAATGAAACAGAGGCGGGGACAAATCAGAAACAGGCTGGAACCAAAACCAGAAACAAACTGGGACCAAACCAGAACCAAAACCAGAATTAACTGGGAAATGGATGAACTCTGACATCCACAAACATCCAAGAATGAGTGAATTCACAAACATCCAAGAACCAGTGGATGCATGAACATCCAAGAACAAGCAGGGGTGCAAATGCCCAAGAATGAGTGAGTCCATGAACACCCAAGAATGAGCAGATGCATGAATGTTGGAGAACAAGTGGGCATGTGAATGTCAGAGAATGAGTGGGTGTGCAAATGTCAGAGAACAAGTCAGTGTGCAAACATCTAAGAACAAGTTGGTGCATGAGTGTTCAAGTCATTGAGTATGAATGTACAAGTGGCAGATCTGCTAATCATCATCCAGGATTACATTGCTGGTACTTCCAGCAGCATTGTATTGGCAAGCTTTCCTGTATTTAGATCAAGTATTAGTAATGGGGAATACTCAAAGATGGAAGGTAGTATGCTGCGAGGTTTGACAGTGATGTCAGTATATGGTGAGATGTCACAACAGGTGCATCATCCTTGCTTGCCCAAAACTTCCAGTTGGCAACTTCTGCTTCATAATCAGGTGCCCAAACCTTTGCTGAAAATTCAGTGGGCTTGTAAATCCCAGAAGCATACTCAGACAGTGCAGCCTTGATCTGGATTGTATATGAGAGTACATCGGTCAAAGAGGAAAGGTTTAGAACTCTACCACAGTAACAGCAAAGCACACTGTTGGGATGGGTATCCATGGTGTGAAGCTTGCAAAGTGCACTGCTCCTTCACTCTTGTCATTTAGAAAATAGCCCTCATTGATAATGGCCAAGATACATGGGTGTTCATAAAGTCCAGTCTGAGTCTGGCAGGATGATTTCAGAATGGACCTGTGGATAGAGTAGAATCCATACCTTGCCCACAGCAAACATTTTGGCATGATAGTTCCCATTAGCCAAAGCAACAGCAACTTTGGCACTGATGCTTGCTGGTGACATATTGATGAGGCCATAAAATGAAGGCACATGCTTTTGGGCTGCCTGCTTGAATTGATTGTGGAATTGTGAGTGGACCCCCATGATCTGCTCAAAGGGATCTAATTAGTACTTGAAACTATTGGTTTGTCAGTCTCACATTCTTGTGGAGCTCAGCCATCTTTCAGAAATGTGGGATGTCAGGATTTTGTCAATGGGCTATCTTGAATGAGTTGTTGATGAGTGTGTCTTGTGTACCCATAGTTGCCCAAGGGTTGCTTGTAATCAGGGCCAGGTAGTATAGGGACTTTGTCATTTTGATGATGACCTGATGATTGGTGTTGGTGCTTGCATACTTGTCACCAGCAGGTGTTCCTGAACATGATAATGAGGCATTGGAGCTCCTCAGTTCTTCTTGGGTGTCAGTACCCACAGCCTGCACAATATGGGAACAAAATTTCTTCTATCTCATCATAGTGGTTAATGCTTCGAATCAATGATTGTGAAAGAGATAAATGAAACAGTACCTGGAGCTGAGGTTTGATTCCTTGAGATAGGTGCATTGTTGAAGATTTTTTCTCAGTTGTGCATGAAGACATTGAAAGCAAAGGATTAGACTTGATGGCCTTCAACTCAAAAAACAAATTTATTAGTGATTGAGATATAAGATCCTATTACAACTGACTCACCAGCTGGGGCTTCTTGGCAGCAGAAAGAATTTCAACATCCTCAGTGTTGGACTCAAAGTCACTGGCCTGTTTTGCAGGTGGCCAACTGAGTAGCTCATGGCCATAGCCCTGCTGAAAGTTGATGGGATCACTCTTCCCAAAATTACCATCATCAAAGACATCACCATTGCCAGCCCCAAAATCATCGCCTATGTTGCTCATGCCAGTACCAACGGGCCCACTATTTTCTAGATCATATTCTGACATTCCAGTGCTTTCACCCAGGAAACCAGGGGAAGGCAAGTCAGGATCAGGAGAAGACAGCCTCAATGAATTACCATTGCTGATTACATCTATGTTCTTGTCAGAGGGTGTATTGATATGGGATTTCATGACTCTGTTGTCATCTTCACTCATGGGATCCATTGAAGAGATCTCAAGAGGATTGTGGCCATGATCACCTTTAAAGATTGTGTGTATGTATAAAGAAATCTGAGGATAGGATAAAATGACTCACCCTTTGTACTGTACCCAGTTGTAAGATCATCATCCTCACCCCAAGTTTCTTTTTCAGCTGGTTTTGCACAACATGAGGGGCTCTCTGAGCAGTTGAGGATGATGGGGGGATGAAGGATAACTCCTCATCTTCAATTTGACACTGCTCATCCTCAGCAGCCTGTCTTTTCATGATCACATCATGCTTGGCTACTGAGACCATGATCAGCTCATGATCTACATGATAAATCAAAGTAACATTACCAGAATCCAGATGGGACTGTCTGGCTGGACCATGGTGCAAGGGCTTCATTATAACTTGGCAGCAGTGGCGGTGAGTGATTACAGGAACTTCAGAGTTATTTGGGTTGATAGGAATAGGCTTTGTGTTGCCTGTTGAGAGATGAGTCACTCAGTCACTTGAAGAGATGGCAACAGGCTTTTTCAGTGTCTTCTTTGTGCTTTTCAGATTGAGAATGGGCATAGTGGCCACAGCACTTGAGTCTGACTTCTTCGTCAGAAGGGAGGACTCAGTGTGAGTCAGAACTTTCTCCTTGGGAGCTTTGGTGTTAATTCGGTAGTATCCAAATTAAGGAGTGGGGGGGGACTGGAGGATGGAGGAGGTTCTGGATCCAGTGGATTAGTCCAGTCCATGGGACTGAGACCATTCTGCCTAGCCCAACAGGCTAGCAGTTCCTGGAGGGTTAGGGTTTCTATGCCCACTAGGGCAAAGTAAGAGGGTTTAGTCATAAAGCTGGGAGTTGCACAGTGTGTAGTGCATAATCAACAGGTCCATGCTATGAGCTGAACAGTTGATGGTGGTAGAAAAGATACATTGCTTCAGGCATTGCCACAGCTTTTCCCTTACAGCTTATGTAACTAATGAAGACTATCTAAGTAAGGTGGCAATTCCTGGGGCAGCACCAAACTCCCTGTGGGAGAAGCTTCCCACCAGTTTAGGATAGAAAATGAGAGAAAAGGGAATAAAAGGGTTCTAGCTACTAGGGAGCCAATCCCTTGATCCATAAGTCTACTGAAGTGGCTTAAGGGACTTTGACACCACTAACACTGCCCACCAGTCCCTTCAGCTGTGAAGGGGCATTGCTTCCCATAGGTAATCATAAGAGACTCCCTGATGAGCTTGCATTTGGGGACTTGGGGCACCACCCATGCTTTGGCCATTTGTATGACAATATGCACTACCAGTGTCCTTCATAGTAGTCAGGCCAGTTTCATTCTGTGTGACTGGCCTGGCTGGGTCTTGCGAAAGGTCCCTGTTCCTGGCCCCTTTATGTGGAGTATGGTAGCTCTTGTAAGGGTGCTGTACACTGTTTGACTCTCGCACATGGGAGATCCTTTCCTTGGAATGTCATCCCTCATTCCTGTAATACGATGGCCACAATTTTCCATAGACCTAACATGGTGGAATGTAGGTAGATTTGGAAATTCAGTCGATGCTTGCTGATCAGATGATCTCCATATGCCTTCACACAGTCACAGGGGTGTAATAAAACCATTGTCAGATCAAAGACTATCCGGGGGTGTTGTTTTGCAGAGGAAAGAGGATTCCCACAATGGGCCTTGTACCATGCTGCACTCCTTGGTCTTAACTGGGGCAACTCTAGGGATCTTGTGCATTAAAACCCAGACAAGTTGTAACAGAGTATCCAGTGGGTCTTGTGGACAGTGTTTGTTCTCCCATGTGCAAAGTACATATATGGCTGGGATCCTGCTGCTTGAATAGGGACCTCCTGCATTGTCATTTCATCTAGGTGCTCAACTAGGATCTTCTGCCATTACAACAAACTGACATCCTGGTTGTTCAAATGTCCAGGGAGGGACTGTCCCAGTGAATCTGGCTACAAAATCCAACAGTGGTGGATTCATCCTTTTGTAAGCTACACCTAGGTATGTGATCCCCAAACTGGAAGGGAGGGTCCAGTCCCACAAGGGTTCCATTTGCTTCCTGGAGGTGAGTCTAGTGATGATATGTTTGCATTGACACAAAAGCTTGATTCATCTGAGATGAAACTGGGGATGATCCTCAGTTATGCCATGTGGGGACTCCATGGTCCCGCCTGACTGCAGAGGTGGCTGCATACTGCCATTCCCATCTGTTCCTTGGTGACAATGTCATTTGTCATCATTGGTATTGGACCAAAGACAGTACTGTTGCATGACTTTGTAGCCAGACCAGGGTTCCCATGGTGAGTTCTGTATTATAGTCCAGTTAGGTCCCTTATCTTCAGCTGAAACTGTCATGGGCCTCAGTAACGGGAGGCTGATAGGTAACTGTGCACCCAGGCATGGAGCTTGACCTCGTTCATGAATTTCAGGTGGTTGGGGTTTGTGACAATGTCCCTGGGCAAGGTTCATAGTCTCAGGTATAGCTTGTAATTGGGCGGTAGGGGACCCATTTCCTTCAAGAACAGTTGGGTGAAGAGTTATTGAATAAACTGTGGGTCTAATCCTTGCTATGGAGCCCCATCTGTCCTGATAAGGATACCCTATGCTGTCACTACACCCATGGATGACCATGGTTTCAATAGGACAGCTGGACCTCTCGCTCCTCACTCCAGAAGACCTTACATCACCCTGGATGTCCGTATGTTTAGGGGAGGACAGTATTCTTCTTGTCAATGGATCTGAGTGTTTTGATGGCTTTTGTTCACCTCTTGGATTCACATCTTTCCAGTATGTGGTCACCAAGACTATCCTCTTTGGGCGAGCTTCTTTGTTGGATGCTCTTGTGTGGGTTTTGTCAGGTGTGACCTCTGCTCCTCCCAAACTTGGAGAGTCATCACAATTCTGCCAAGTTTCATGTAGCACTCCTGCCTTCCATGGAACTGTGCTAGTTCTGATATTTTCATCTATGACATTCATTTCAACCAGAGTGAACATGTAGGTTGTCCCTCTGGGCAGGGTTTCTCCTGTGGAAGCTGGTCCTTTTGTGGCAGGTTTCTCTGCATGGGTTACAATTCATCACCAACTGTTCTCATTCAGGTAGGAATATCCTCTGTCATTATTGTGCCTATTGATTCTTTGTGTCTGGCCAAGAGCTTTTATCATCTTCATGACCCTACTGCATAGCCCAAGTGCCAGTCAGACTCTGGATAGGTGTACAACACTTTGTGAGGATCTGTGAGATTGGTTCTTAATCCTTCTCATGCATATGACCAGGTGGGGGCACTTCTTGGGTTTCATTGTAAACTGGTTTGATACAGATATGAATTCAGAGGGTCCAGGCATGTCCTTAGAAGATTTACTGGCATTGATAACAGACATGCCAATGGGGAGGAGCTTAAGCTTGCGTTCATCAAAGACTCTACCAAGACAGCACAGGATATGGTATTCAGTGATGGTTACAACGAATTCTTCATTATTTTTCCCAGTGATGGTTATGTCTGCCTCACTTGGCTTGAGCTCAATAGTAACCATTCCACCAAGACAAGGGGGTGGTGAATGCTTTGAAGATGAGATCAGTGGTGTCACTCTCCAAAATCCAGGTCATGCCACGAAAGAGGTCCACATTGATACTCTCAAGGTCAGAGAGTGTATTCTCTCCCTTCAGGATCATCTTGTAGAGACTGACAACAAAGTAGGCATCCAAGAATTGTTGATGGAAGATAACCTGACTGAGACATCTTCTGACAGATTTGAAGTAGCTTCCCAGGGTTTTTCATCAGAATCCATTCTGCTGCATCATGTCCATTTGTGGAGGTGGTGAGGCTACATCATTACTCCATTCTGCTTGCAGGTAGCAGTCCTTCAAAGTGCGCTCATCCTTTCCAGCTGCAGTAGTGCTGACAATCACGACAGAAGGCAAGAACCATGAGGATCTCATCTCAAACTCAGGAATGTTGTCCCTAAATACCATACCAATGCTTGCTTCATGGGCCATTGGGACCATGATCAGCTTGGTTGCATTGTACAGAGGCACCATGGACTCAATCAATTGCAGAGGCAGCTGTGTAATGGGACTCATAGGCAACATGTCTTGAGACCTGTCCTTGCAGTGGTTCTGGGCTATGATGAAGCTTGGATGAGTCCTCATGAGGTCATCTCCTGTCATATCTTGACTGCCTGTACAAATTGGGACCTGGTATTTGTGACTAGGTGGAAGAACTGTGGTTGCTCTTAGGAGTGATCCGTAGTTTCATTCCTCTTCCTTGCTCGCAATGGAGCTTGAGTTCAGGGTACTGTCTTGTGGTATACACTTGTCTTTTCTGACTGCAACAATACTTGTAATCACCACGGAAGGTTCAGGTCACAAGAATCCCTCTATCTGCCTGGGTTTCATGGTCCTGAACGAGTCAGACAACTCCCTCAGTTTAGACTCTAGGATACTGTTCCCAAAAATAGCATTAATGCCCACTCTGTGAGCCATAGGAGCTCTGATCAGCTTGGTCACAACATGTTGAAGTTCCATGACTTTGTTACCATTTGTGCTTCCCTTAGACATGTTGATGGAGGCTAGCCTTTCTAGGTGTTGAATGACAGGTTCTATCATTTGTCCTTGGCTGAATTCAGATGTGCAAATGACATTCCTCTTGATGCCATCCTCAGGTTTGTCCTTACACATGGGTCCCAGGTCCCTGACACTATGTGGGGGCTTGTACCCTGTATTTTGAACAGTCAACAGGTCTAGAATCTGAGACATGTCTAGCAGGGGTAGGCTTATCCATGAATGTAAGTACACAATATTACTTCATTCCATTTGCAATGATGGTGACACTACATTGTTAATCCTTTTTGTTCATGGGTGGCAGTCTTGCAATAAGGGCTGACTCTTTTCATTTGTAACAATGGCCAGAGTAGCAACCAGATGCTTAGGATGGGGCAGTCTCACAGACAAGGATGAATACAATGACTCATCCCATTCAAGTTCATTGTGAGACATATCTTCTTGCATGCTTGAACATTTGGGGAAGACCAGTCCCTTTGCTGATACTGAGTTCTTCATGACGGGTACTAGTTCAAGTTCTAGCCTGGTATGAATTCCAACATGGGTTGCGGACTGGGTCTTGTGGTCTCAAGCAACAGTTTTGATAGTCCATTGGCAGTGCTTGACACAGTGCTTGAACCCATACTCTTATTCAGGCCCCATTACATCTTGAACGCTTGGCCAAGTAGAGATTTGGAGTCTGTTAGGTGGAGATACACCCACTTGTGGTACTAGTCGCACAACATCACCCCAATTTGGCTGTCAGTAACAGTCTGGAGACAGCCTCCCATTGTCCTTGGTCATGACAGCATTCAGCTGATCATAACCCATGGGAAGATCTGAGATCTGGACAGGCCAGCCAGTCTCGTTCAGTATGTCCTCTTGCATTCGCGGAGACTCAGGACCATTGGAGTGTGGCTGCAGACAATGTTGTAGTGTCCTGATGTAGCCAAATGGGGGTTCTTGTCATTCACCTTGTATCATGCTTGGTTGCAGGTCATTACCAATCATGGGTATGGTACTTACATCTGTTCTGTGGACTTCATTGACTCCAACCAGTACTGTTATGTGGTATGGATACCTCATGGGATCAACTGGTCATGGAGGAGGAGATGAATTCAAGACTTGGGTCTGAGTTTGCAGGATCATTGCCTTGCAATTAAGCAAAGACTCATATGGTATGTCCAGTATTGTGCTCAAATGTAGAATTTGGCTTTGCTCATGACTTCTGGTAACTCCGGATGACCTGGGCTTGAGGAGGTGCTCATAGCTGTTGCTCTTCACAGATTGGGGGCATGAGTGCTCTTTTTCGGTCAGCCTGTTCTCCTTGTATGTTTGGGACTCCCCGTTGAGGTCTAGGACACCCTTCTTGTCAATCTTGATGCTCCATGCAGTCACAGGATTCCTTTCTAGGCATCAAAGGAGCATTTCAGCCATGGAATTCAATGACATAAGCAGGTGGGTCTGGGAACCAGGACAATGGTCCTCCCATTTTCAGTCGAGTATAACATGAAGTAGAGTAATATGAGGCCTATCCCTTCCCTGATCAGGTGAATATAATGTTCTCATAACCCTCTCATCAATGGTATTGGGTTTCCTGGGCTCAACAATGCTGTGTCCAGGCTCTGGGGTTTCATTCATAAAGATCGCTACACTGGGCTGCCCTGTTTCACTCATTAATGTCAGGGGAGACTTCAAGACCTTAGCTCGAGTTTGGTGATGTACGACATCTTGCATGTCTGGATGTTCAATGAAGGATGATCCCTCTGTAGATGAATCCAGCCATATCAATAGCTTTTGTTTGCACTCCTCTGGGCTGGCAACCTTTCCCAAATGGTTTTATTCAATGCATCTTGAGAACCTGAACAATCTGGATCCTGGGATCAATCCCAGGGGAACCATCCCATTCGCAAATGTGAGAGCATGGTCAGCTGTCTGATTGAATGAGCTTCATTATCCTTGTCGGCATCCCCAGGAGTCCTTGTTGTGGAACTCAGTATTGATGCTGATCCCTTCTTTATGGGACCTGGTTCCAGAACTTGGCTGTGCTTGTACATGTGAGCATTACTTCCCTGAGTGATATCTTTGAGCTCATTCTTGTGCTTAGATCCTGGATGCCATGTGCTACAAGGGGACTCAGACCCTACATTTTGAGCAGTCAACAGATCTGAGCTCAGAAATGTGTCCAGTGGACATAGATCCACTCACAGACATAGGTGCATGAGGTTCCCCCTTTCCTTCTTGGCTATACCAATGTTTGACAGGCCGTGATCCATGGGTGAGTTCAGGACTTTAATTGGGACTTGTTGGCTAGACCTCAGGATGTCCTTTCACAGGAGCTCCATTTCACTGGGTCCTAGTTTACTCATGGAGGATGGGCATTCCTTTGTTGTATTCTGAAAACTCAAGTAGTTCAGCATCCGGTAGTGATCATTGGACATATTCAGGATCTTAATTGGAACTCATTGACTGGTCAAGTCTGATGTGACCTCATGTGTTCAGGAGGTGTTTTCCATCATACTGTAATGATATCCCTCAGCTTTGACTGAAACAATATCTACATCCTCGATATGGTGCTTGGTCTGTGTGGTACTCATGGTTGACTTGAGTCTTATGGCAGTGGACTGATCAGACCCTTCATTGAACCCCAGAGTATGACCACAGGGCTGCCTTGTCTTGATTACCCCGGGCTCATCTTTAGTCGGAATTCTGGGGTTGGGTTCCTATTTAGGTCCTACAATCCACGATAAGTCACCTTGCTGTGCAACAGGCTCCTGGGAATGGACAGCATGGAATGTGGACTCTATCACAGGGGGTTTTGAATGAAAGGCTATTATGTCCAAGGCTACCCTGAGACGCAGCTGTGCTTGCAAGACTATATACTGGAGCCCATCCAAGGAGTGTGACCCATTTATGAGGTCTCAGTACTCGAGGTCACTCAAACTGACTTTGTGTCCTGCACATGGCATTACTCCATGAAGTTGTACAGTTTCCTGTACTACCTCCTGTAGTATGTATCTGCATTGTGAGATTGGGTGTGCTAGTGCCATATCCAGCTTGTAATGAACTGAAACCCTGGAGGACTCATGCACAATCCGACTAAGGAAACAACTTGAGTCCACATTTAGATCATAGAGTAGCCAGTCAAGCCATGTAGAAATAAGATTTGTGGCTTTACAGAAGTTGAACTTATTGCTTCGATGCAGTGAAGCCCAAATAGCCTTGTAAGGTGGGAAAGACAGATTACAAATCCCAGAACAGTAGTTATGACTCAAGGGGGTGACTTCGTTAACAGAATGGCAGAACTGAGTCTTATGATGTGCGTTCCCTGACCAGGTGGTTCTTGAGGCCTTGTTTGACTGGTAGTTAGACACCATGGAGGGAACAGGGCACAAGCCCATATTATAGCCAGAATGAACTTGGTGGTGGCTCAAGGATTGTGTGTCCAGATGTACATTAGATTGTCTAGCCACAGAGGTGTCAGATAGCTGAGTACAAGGTGAACCTGGTCTATGACTAGGGATGCCTAGGTTCGGTTTTGGTTTGGTTTTTGCCAACTTGGGCAAAACCTAAACCAGACCTGAACCTGAAATCACCCATGAGGGCAAAACCTGAACCTGACCTGAGGTTTGGTTCCAGAGTGGTTTGGTTTGGGTTTAAACCAGGTTTAAACCTGAAACCTGAGATATAGGAGAAGCAAAACATTTTAGTAAGTACTACAGGCTATCTGGGCTCTCTGTGTGAGTCTTTGCATTGACCACTTCCTTTGCATCCCATTTTCCATTCATATCTCATTCACACCCCTCCTTCACATCAATTTTCTGCTTACATATCTCCAGGGGATGGAACTTAGCTAACTAAATTGTGTCATGTGACCCTAGACTGAGTTACAGTAACCTGTGCAAACCTCCAGATTTGATCCCAGAGCCATGTGCTTTGCAACCTGCACAGATTACCCCATTAGATTCCAGAGTCATGCAACTTTTGACTCTGAAATTACAGTACTGTGTGCAAATTGCTAGGTTTACTTCTGGAATTGAATGTATAGAAGGATGATAATGATAATATGTGGAGAAATAAGGGTGAAAGTACATAGACTGGAAGGTACACCCTACCTTTCAGGTTCAGGTTTAAACCTGGGTTTGAACCAGGTTTTGGATTCAGGGCAAGGGCAAAACCTAAACCAGACCTGAGGAAAATTGAAGGAAACCTGACCCCAATGGAACCAGACCTGGGTCTGGTTTAGGTTTAAACCCAGGTTCCCAAGGTTTAAACCAGACCAAAGGCATCCATATCTATGACACAAATTTAGGGGAGTGACCACCCTTCTTGAGGTATCCACCCTGTTTGAGAGGGGGCTAAGAGTTCTGTCAATGAGTGGCTTGTGGACTCATCTGGAAACAGAAGTTCTAGGAGACTGATCCTTGAAGGATGGAAGAGCTACATTTGCATCCATAAGAACATTGTAAGGTCTAGGATGAGACAAGCATGAGTCATTGGTGATCCTTATGAGACTAGGGTCACCATATTTTTTAAGGGGAGTGGCCACCCTTCTTGAGGTATCCACCCTGCTGTTAAGGGTTGTACCCAAGGTGAGAGATACAATTACATAATCAAGTCAGATACAAGGAAATGCCCTTAAGGCAATTGACAAGAGAGACATGAAGCAAGGATTATGTAAGTCATGAGAGACGAATAGGTATGAGGAAGACTGGTTTCTTGAGAGTTAATATGCGAAGGTTTAAGATGAGAGTCATGAGCAATAACTGAGATCATGAAAGGGGAATTCAATCAGTTGACAATATATTCTCAATCTTCTAAAGAGCAAGTGTACATCAAGTAACTACTTATACTTCTAGAGATCAAAAGGGTTTATGGATAAAGGGATATTGAATAAAGGAGGGATGTATATAATAGGAATTGCTGAAAGAGGAAGGCACAATGGCAGCAAGGGGGAAGGTCACGTGATGGCATGATTGGCTTGGTTATTCTGCACATGTAAGTGAGGTTACAAGTATGACTTGTAACACCTGCAAGGCAGGGGGTTAGGCAGCTGATTCCCATAAGTGGATGAGGACATTAGAGGTTGAGCTGTTGAGGATCTGGAGGCACTCTTGCCAACATTCAAATCACAAACATTTGCATCTGAGGGTGTGCAGAAGGAGGATGAGTGTCAGGGTTTGTCCCTTACTCTGGTCCACTCCGGTCCACTCCAGATCACTCTGGCCCTTGTCCACCCACCTCCAGTCCAGTTCTCCACTTAGTTCCTTTGCCCAAGTCCACTTTGCTTCTGGTTTGACTCCAATCCAACCCTATTCATTTCCCTTTCATTTCCCATTGCTTCCGGTTTGCCCCCTGGCCAAGTTCCTGTTCCTGTTCCTGTCCCCCTTGTAACCACCCACAGTTTAGCGATCACTCCCCCATAGTATAGTCATCATGTATAAGTAGTCCGAGAGCGAAGTCCAGAGACCCCAGCTTTGGTCTCTCAGGATTTCCGCTGTTACTCCGGACTACAGGTCAGCCTTCATGTATTCCATATTCATATTACATAATCTCAGGATTTCCGCTGTTACTCTGGACTACAGCTCCGAGTATTATCCAGTTGACTCCATGAGCTTAAGGACCATTGTGCTCATTTCCACCTAGTCCCTTCCAGGCTGCTGGACCACTCCTCCAACATCCCTGACCTCCTTATCTCATTCTTGCCCAGATTCTTGTGGACTTAGCCA
This sequence comes from Hydnum rufescens UP504, assembly GCA_014904985.1. NCBI lineage: Eukaryota > Fungi > Basidiomycota > Agaricomycetes > Cantharellales > Hydnaceae > Hydnum > Hydnum rufescens. The sequence continues at coordinate 135,288 of MU128949.1, read as the reverse complement.
GACTTACACCAGACTTAGCCAGAATTATTTGTGTTTACATTTGTTTGGTGCCCTCGTCGCAGCATGGCCCTGACAATGAGGGTGCTGAGTTCGAACCATGGGCAGTCCTGTAGGGACCCACCAATGGAGTTCTTACACACTCCACCAGTGTTAATTCGGTAGTATCTGAATTAAGGAGTGGGGGGGGACCAGAGGATGGAGGAGGTTCCAGATCCAGTGGATTAGTCCAGTCTGTGGGACTGAGACCATTCTGCCTAGCCCGACAGGCTAGCAGTTCCTGGAGGGTTAGGGTTTCTATTCCCACTAGGAAAAAGTAAGAGGGTTTAGTCATAAAGCTGGGAGTTGTACAGTGTGTAGTGCATATTCAACAGGTCTGTGACTCTATGAGCCAGACAGTTGATGGTGGTAGAAAAGATACATTGCTTCAGGCATTGCCACAGCTTTTCCCTTACAGCTTATGTAACTAATGAAGACTATCTAAGTAAGGTGGCAATTCCCAGGGCAGCACCAAACTCCCTGTGGGAGAAGCTTCCCACTGGTTTAGGATAGAAAATGAGAGAAAAGGGAATAAAAGGGTTCTAGCTACTAGGGAGCCAATCCCTTGATCCATAAGTCTACTGAAGTGGCTTAAGGGACTTTGACACCACTAACATTTGGGAACCTGACATGGGTGGAAGAGTAAAATGGAAGGTAGAGGGAATAACAGAGAGTCTCTGAGAGAGGGAGAAAAAGCAGCATTCCAGTTTACAAAAGGTGCACTCTTGGCAAATCTGGCAAATCTGTACAGTTAATAACTGACTCAACTACATCCAGAGGGTTACCTTCTCCCACACCATATTGACTTGATGTATCATTGCCTCTACTGTGATCAATGTCTCAAGTCTTCTCGTGGCCTTTCGAGCCATGTCAGCCAAACACCAATGTGCAGACAAGCACATGAACATGACCTGAGGAACCACATTGCTGACAATACCACAAATATTGATGAGGATGATCCAAATGAGGACTCAGAGGAAGACAATCCAAATGAGGATGAAAATGATCTCAATGAGAGTGTTCTGGACACAAACAGCAATAGGGTTATCACCAAGAATCCACACTTTGCTGAATCACCACCTCATGACATGGTTCCAGCTGCCCCAAAGGATGAATACATCATCTACAGTGTCCCTGGAGCAGCACAGAAGGGCCCCAAAGAAGGCATGCGATGGGACAATATCTGACAAAATGAAAATGCTGACTTCCTGTTTCATCCATGGGTGACTGAGGATGAATACAATCTTGTTGCTTGGCTGACACTGTCCAAGCTCACTGCTGCCAAAATTGATCAATTTTTGCATCTCAAATATGTGAGTGTAAATTAGCCATCAACTAAATTCATCAACTAATGTATCTTAAGATTTGCAGTAGGGGCACACTGTCATTCACATCTGCAAAGGAGATGTATGAGCATGTTGAACAGGTGATGCACTGCAGTCCACAGTGGTCTTCCAAGACTATTGTTATGGAGGAAGCACCTGACAAACCACAAATTTTATTTTATCACAACATCCATGAATGCATTGCCAAGTTGTTTGGCAATCTGACCTTCCAGGATTCAATGCAGTATGAGGCCCCTGAGGTTTTTGAGCCTGATGGGGTGACCCATGTCTATAATGAGATGGTCACTGGATTGTTGTGGAATGAAGTCCAGGTTGGTTTTTTTTTTTTTAGAATTGTTTTATGTGTCCAGATTGCTCACCCTTCCATAGGATACATTTCCCAGAGGTGTTACTTTGACTGGAGTGATCCTTGCCACTGACAAGACCCATCTCTCAAACTTCTTGGGTGATAAGGTCATGTACACTGCATATCTGATGCTGGGAAACATTGTGTCAGATGTCTGGCAAAAAATCAATTGCCATGCATATGTTGTTCTCACTAGGCTATTGCACGGGGTTTCAAAACCCGCGGGTTTTGACCCCGCGGGGGAAATCCCCGTGGGGCGGGAGTACCAATGTGGACCTGTGCCTAAAACCCGCCAAGAACTTGCCATCCCCGGGAATATGCAGGCGGGTTTTGAAACCACCAGAGGCTGTAAGTGGATGTATCATCTCAACATCAAAATTCATATCTCCTGTCCACTGTTAGGTAACCAATTATTTATTTATTAATTTATTATTATTATAGACACATTTACATTAGTAAGGAAAAAAAATTCAACAAAAGAGCACCATAATATAAAATGTAACTGAATGTTGCCACACCCGCCGAAGTGGGTGTGGCACCATATGTATTTCGTCATTGATACTCGGGGTTGGGGTCTTGGGTGGCATTCTTCAGGTGGGGTTGTGCAGAGGGAGAGAGGACCTATAATAATAAATAGGTTAGTAAAAAAAAAAGAACACAAGCAATGCCAAAAGAGCAGCTAGTGCTGCTCTTTTGGCACCATGGTACACACTGTAATAAAAACAAACACACACCTAATATTGCCACACACCCGCTTTGGTGGGTGTGTGGCTCCGTATTTGAGGCCGCCTCGTTGTATTGGTTGCGAATAGTCGAGAGTTAGGGTCTTGGGTGGCTGCGCGCATGCCTGTATTTCGCCCGGGCCTTGCCCGTGGATTCTTTGGATGGGGGTTTTGCAGAGTGAGAAAATCTAGAATAGTGCGTATGTTAGTTTTAAAAAAATAACAAAAGCAACGCCAAAAGAGCAGCCGGGGCTGCTCTTTTGGTGTCATTGTACACCCCGTAATAAAAAACACATACCTAATATTGCCACACACCCGCCGAAGCAGGTGTGTGGCACCGTACTTGTTTCGCCGTCGTATGGGTTGTGGGTACTCGAGAGTCAGGGTCTTGGGTGGCTGCGCACTCCTGTGTTTCGTGGTGCGTTGTCTGTGCATTCTCCGGGTTGGGTTTCGCAGAGGGAGAAAGAACCTAGAGTAATTAAATACATTAGTAAAAAAAAATAACACAAGCAACGCCAAAAGAGCAGCTGGTGCTGCTCTTTTGGCGTTGTAATACACCCCATAATTTTAAAAAACGGACCTAATACACCCACCGAAGTGGGTGTGTGGCACCGTACTTGATTCGTCGTTGTAGGGGTTGGGGATACGCGAGGGTTGAGGTCCTGGGTGGCTGCGCGCACGCCCGTATTTCGCCCGAGCCTTGTCCGCGGATTCTTTGGATGAGGGTTTTGCGGAGTGAGAAAACCTAGAATAGCGCGTATGTTAGTTTAAAAAAAAAAACAAAAGCAATGCCAAAAGAGCAGCCGGGGCTGCTCTTTTGGCGTCGTCGTACACCCCATAATAAAAAAACACATACCTAATATTGCCACACACCCGCCAAAGTGGGTGTGTGGCGCCATACTCGTTTCGTCGTCGTATGGGTTGTGGGCACTCGAGAGTCGGGGTCTTGGGTGGCTGCGCACTCCTGTATTTCGTGGTGCATTGTCTGTGCATTCTCCGGATCGGGTTTCGCGGATGGAGAAAGAACCTAGAATAATTAAATATGTTAGTAAAAAAAAATACCATAAGCAATGCCAAAAGAGCAGCTGGTGCTGCTCTTTTGGCATCGTAATACACCCCGTAATTTAAAAAAACTGACCTAATACACCCACCGAAGTGGGTGTGGCGCCGTACTTGATTCGTCGTTGTAGGGGTTGAGGATACGCGAAGGTTGAGGTCTTGGGTGGCTGCGCATGCCCCCTGTATTTCACCCTCGGCGCATAATTCGACTGGGGTTTCGCGGAGGGAGAAAGGATCTAGAATAACAAATTTGTTAGTAAAAAAAAAACAACACAAGCAATGCCAAAAGAGCAGCTGTTGCTGCTCTTTTGGCGTCGCCGTACACCCCAGATAAAAAACTTACCTAATAGTGCCACACACCCGCTGCGGCGGGTGTGTGGCACCATCTCGTGCTTGCTTCAGGTGGCCTTAGTAGAGTAGAATCGGACGAGATTCAATGCCGGCGATTGCCGGCCTCAAAAAAGCGCCCAAGTAGGGGCAGTACAAGGCTCATATAAATAGATAATAGATACACATAGAATAATACTAAATATGTATTATTTAGTATTCTATGTGTAGGTATCTATTATCTATTTATATGAGCCTTGTACTGCCCCTACTTGGGCGCTTTTTTGAGACCAGCAATCGCCGGTGTTGAATCTCGTCCGATTCTACTCTACTAAGCTGAAGCAAGCACGAGATGGTGCCACACACCCGCCGCAGCGGGTGTGTGGCACTATTAGGTAAGTTTTCTATCTGGGGTGTACGGCGACGCCAAAAGAGCAGCAACAGCTGCTCTTTTGGCGTTGCTTGTGTTGTTTTTTTTTACTAACAAATTTGTTATTCTAGATCCTTTCTCCCTCCGCGAAACCCCAGTCGAATTATGCACCAAGGGTGAAATACGGGGGCGCGCGCAGCCACCCAAGACCTCAACCTTCGCGTATCCTCAACCCCTACAACGACGAATCAAGTACGGCGCCACACCCACTTTGGTGGGTGTATTAGGTCAGTTTTTTTAAATTACGGGGTGTATTACGACGCCAAAAGAGCAGCACCAGCTGCTCTTTTGGCATTGCTTATGGTATTTTTTTTTTACTAACATATTTAATTATTCTAGGTTCTTTCTCCCTCCGCAAAACCCGATCCGGAGAATGCACAGACAATGCACCACGAAATACAGGAGTGTGCAGCCACCCAAGACCCCGACTCTCGAGTGCCCACAACCCATACGACGACGAAACGAGTACGGCGCCACACACCCACTTTGGTGGGTGTGTGGCAATATTAGGTATGTGTTTTTTTATTATGGGGTGTACGACGATGCCAAAAGAGCAGCCCCGGCTGCTCTTTTGGCGTTGCTTTTGTTTTTTTTTTTAAACTAACATATGCACTATTCTAGGTTTTCTCACTCCGCGAAACCCCCATCCAAAGAATCCGCGGACAAGGCCCGGGCGAAATACAGGCGTGCGCACAGCCACCCAGGACCTCAACCCTCGCGTATCCCCAACCCCTACAACGACGAATCAAGTACGGCGCCACACCCACTTCGGTGGGTGTATTAGGTCCGTTGTTTAAAATTATGGGGTGTATTACAACGCCAAAAGAGCAGCACCAGCTGCTCTTTTGGCGTTGCTTGTGTTTTTTTTTTACTAACGTATTTAATTCTTTCTCCCTCTGCGAAACCCAACCCGGAGAATGCACAGACAACGCACCACGAAACACAGGAGTGCGCAGCCACCCAAGACCCCGACTCTTGAGTACCCACAACCCATACGACGACGAAACAAGTACGGTGCCACACACCTGCTTTGGCGGGTGTGTGGCAATATTAGGTATGTGTTTTTTATTACAGGGTGTACAATGACACCAAAAGAGCAGCCCCGGCTGCTCTTTTGGCGTTGCTTTTGTTATTTTTTTAAAACTAACATACGCACTATTCTAGATTTTCTCACTCCGCAAAACCCCCGTCCAAAGAATCCACGGGCAAGGCCCGGGCGAAATACAGGCATGCGCGCAGCCACCCAAGACCCTAACTCTCGACTATTCGCAACCAATACAACGAGGCGACCTCAAATACGGAGCCACACACCCGCCGAAGCGGGTGTGTGGCAATCAGCCCCTCCATGTTTCCGCGTTATCCAATCAGTTCGAACTCCATGTATCCATTATCCCACAACTCTGTAAATAGTGACATCTGCCCTGAAGTCTTCAAGCCCATGTTCAACCCATCACAAGGTCTTTACTGTGTATTAATCTGATGATCACCCGACTTTTGAAAGGATCAAGACATTCATGGTGCCCTGGAATCTCTGGATTATGGTTGAGGATGAAGATGTGGATGGTGAGATTAGTGGAAGATGAACACCCTGACTGTCCCAATGTATGAGCCCTTTGGCCCCTTCCCACCTAAGTACTTAGTGTCATTAGTTTTGAATCACTGGCTCTGTGGAGAGTCGGCAGCCAATCTCATTCAAGGACCTGATCCTTCCTAAGTAATTCCCTCTCACAACTCCTCTCCTCTCCCTCCAGCCACTCCCTCTTGCTACATTGCACAAGGAACTTGAGGGACCACACCCAAGCAAATTACAGTCATTCTCTGGTATCAATACTGTGATCATTGTCCCGCAGGGTTCCCGCGGGGTCCCCCGGGTTTTTCAACCCCTTCTTGTATCCCGCGGCTTTTACACCCGTGAGTCACGGGGGCGGGTTTTCAACCCCGCAGGGCGGGAGGTCCTAAATTCCCCCGCGGGGACCCCGTGCAATAGCCTACCTCAAAGGTATGGATTAAACCCCCAAGCTACTTGGTGTCAAAGATCCTAACTGATCCTAATAATTTATGATTGTAAGACTGTCAGGTTGGTGAACTCTGCCTTGTCTTTCACTTGGGACCAGGTCAGCCCCTTTTGGCATATGTTCACTGGTTTTGCCCAATCCCACCTTCTCCAGTCCACTTCCTCAAACTCTACTGAATCCATAAGCAGATGTGGGCAAATGGGATTCATGCTGGTGGAGTCACTCCCCTCTCTTCTATTGTCTCATATTGCCCCCTTGCCCCCATCCTCAATGGCATGTGTGATACTACACTAAATGGCATCAATAGGTATGAAAAAATTTCCACATTTTATATCAACACATTTGCCAGTAAAAGCAACTATGCACACCTCCAGTAACTTTTGTAATCACTCCTACTGTAACTTAATCCAGCCATGGCACTTCAAGCTTGGTCAATCAAGTTTGCCACCTGTCACTCCAGCGATTACCCCAAAGGTGAGTCAATTCATGTAAGTTTGTATTTATTATTGTGGCCTGGAGACCCACTGAATCTGAGACTTCGAGAGAGAAATAATTGGCTGGCTCTGTCAGTGATCTCATGTGCATGATTACCATGATTACCAAGAGCCAGATCAAGCCTATCCATACTGGGGTGATATCATCTTTCCCTGATGTGAGTGCCTTAGAAAAGGGTTTCAACAACCTCATCTCCCTCCTCCCTCCTTTCCACATGAAAGAATTCAAGCAGTGTCACTGCTGTGATGTGCAGGCCCCAAATGTGTTATACATTGCTCTTTGACTCTTCAACTGTTTTGTGTCAAAACATTCTCTTGGATATATCCCACTAATGTCTTGTAGTGCACACACTCGAATTGCAGACCACCCCCGAGGACAATGCTTATTTTTGTAACAGACTTCAGAAGCATGCACACCTCAGGATGTTCAACCTGCAGCCACCAACAGTACTAACTATGGTTTTTCTATAGATAACTTCCTCATCAGGTTACCTAACACTCAGACCTCTGACATGGTTTACATGGTCAATTTCAGGATAGCCAAATTCTGGCAAGATCTGTGGACTCAGCAACACATTCCATACCACGAATGCAAGAGTCTTAGTCCTTAGCTCCAGATGTTCATCAATTATTAACATTGCCATAGGTGTCTCTCAGTCAATTTTGAGATCATTGCTGACACCATTTTGCAGAACATTCCAAAGCTTTGTGAAGAAGAAAGCTTTATTAACACTTCTTCAACTCTACCAGAACCATCCTGATGTGATTCCTGCTGATGAGTGGGCATTGTGAATAGTGTCCATCATGGATGATATGGATTTGGTGTGACATCCTTTCCTATTTTGCATCTCAAGGGCTCAAGAGCTTTAATAACATTTGGCTCATAGGGTGTCATCATCTGTGTAACAAGTTTGGCCATGGCACTTTCTCAAGATGATCTTGATGCATATGCAGTCTGCTACACAAAATCTGTGGACTGCTTGCATAAGGTGCACCAGATTCCATATCTGACAATATTTGATGACCCCAGTCCATTAGATCATGATTGAAAAAGAGTTCCTGGCCAAATATCTTTACTACAAAGTTCCCATGCCTTGGTTGCAGGTTAAGCTTCTTTGCTTGTTGCAGTATTATCCTACACCCAGTGAGTGGAACCCATGACCTGTGCATTCTGTGATGCACTGATTCTGAACCATCAGAGGACCCAATGGTACACTCTGTAATCCACCACATACTGCAAGCAATCATGCAAAGTGTGTCAGAGCAATCAAAGAATGTCCAGCATAATAATGCACAGAACACAATCCTGTTTGAAGCTATTGGTCTGTCAGGGCCATGCTGCGATGAGAGCACCAAACAAATATAAACACAGATAACTCCAACTAAGTCTGGTGTAAGTCTGGCTAAGTCCGGGAGAATCCGGGCAAGAATGAGATAATGAGGATAGGAGGGGACAGAGAGGCAGTCCAGCAGCCCAGAAGGGACTAGGCAGAAATGAGCACAGCAGTCCTTAAGCTCATGGAGTCAACTGGAAAGTACTCAGACTGTAGTCCGGAGTAGAAGCAGAAATCCTGAGATTAACATTAAGGGAATAGGTACAGTGAGGCTAACCTGTAGTCTGGAGTAGAAGTGGAAATCCTGAGAGACCAAAGCTGAGTCTCTGGATGTCGCCCTGGACTACTTATACATAGTTCCTATACTACAGGGGATTGATCGCTTAATGAGAGGTGGTTACAGGGGGGCAGGCACAAGAGGGGAGCGGGCAGGGGACGGGAAAGTGGAGGGAACAGGGACAGGGCCAGGGGTAAGTGTGTGGGAACTGGAAGTAAAGGAAATGAGGAAATGAAGGGGAAATGAAATGGAGATGGGGACAAATCAGAAACAGGCTGGAACCAAAACTGGAAACAAACCAGAAACAAATCTGGAATTAACCAGGAAACAGATGAACTCTGACATTACCCCCCTCTTAAGCCTGATCGTCCCGAGTGGGCTGGAAGGATCAATCCATGGAAACATCCAGAGCTCTTGTGCCATGTAACATGTCAGGCAATAATCATTCTCTGTTTGAAGAAGCTCGTCTCCACCATGAAGAGGCTGCACAGGCATTGAGGGAGGCACAGGAGGAGGCCAGGCTCGTGGAGGAGTGGAAGAAGGAGGAGGTGAAGTGGAAGGTGGTGGAGGTGGCACATCATAAGGCAGCTGTGGAGGCCAAGGCTGCTGCAGAGGCCAAGGCTGCCGTGGAGGCTAAGGCTACCACAGAGGCTACTGCCAGAAGGGTCTGCGAGGACTCTGCGAACCAGCCATGAGTCCGTGTCCTGGTGAAGTTCAGCTTACTTGGTAACAATATCCTCCAGGTCTACCATGTGCGTCCGCTGTATTCAGCACCCGATCTCTTGTGTCCCCCAGGACAAGCTGGGAGCACAGGCATGCTGGCCGTGCTTCATGGCGAAGATTCGATGCATGCTGGGTGATGAAGGGGCATCTGGAGCCGAGCCATCAATGGGCCAGGGCTGTGCTCATGCTCCTGCAGCGGATGCCCAGCTCCAACTGGCGGTAGCCACAGAGCAAAGCACGCTTGTGCACAAATGGTCAGCCGAGGCATTGGAGAAGCAGGCCCAGGCTGCAGAGGAGATGGCATTGTTGGTGGGGGAGATGCAAGACTCTCTCCAGGCCATTGCCTGGCACCTGGTCCCTCGCCAGGTGGTTTCTCGTCCTTCGGTCCCAAGTCCGGAGTGGATGGGGATCAGTTCTGGAATGGTTGAGCCAGCCTCTGGTGGGGGTCCGTCATCCGGATGCAGGATCAAGCATCAGCGTACTGAGGAGCCCATCATCATAACGGAAAGCAAAGGTGGTAACAATGATGATGATGATGAGGATGATGACATGGACAATGAAGACAATGATGACAAGGGTGAGGGCAATGAGTAGTCCAAGTTGTTGTTCTGTCTTCCACTCCTCCCTTTTTCCTTTTTCTTTTTTCCTCGCTGCAAATATGTTGTTCCTTGAATCCGTCAATGCATCAACCAGTCCAGGAGGTCTGTCAGAGATTCTGTAAGGAACTGGGTGGTCCTGAACAGTATGGATGCGAACTCCATGGCATTAATGCATCTCAGGGCCTCCAGATGAGTCCAGTGGAATTCTTGAACAGCCTCCAGGGCGTTTTCCAGGTTGGCTTTGGGGACCCACTCATTGTCGGAAGCCAGGTACCCCTTCCACTTCACTAGGTACTGGAGTTTCCAGCAGAAATACCTGGAATTCTCAATTCGCTTGACTTCATACTCCTCTTCACCTCCTGGTAAGATTGGAGGTGGTGGGGGGTGAGCTGTGCACTCTGCAATCTGGTCCAGTCAGAAGGGGCAGAGTTTGGACACATGGAACACTGGGTGGATATGCATGGAGGCAGGGAGTTTGAGATGGATGGCAGAGCGGGAGATGACTTTATCAACCTTATAGGGCCCAAGCCATTTGTTGGAGAGTTTTTTGGTGGGGCAGTTGGTGGAGATGTCGTGTGCATCTAGCCAAACTTGGTCACCAATTGTGTATTCCAGAGCATCCATGCAGTGGGCATCATAGAAGTGTGCCATGTCTTCTGCAGCCTTCCATAAGGCAGCCTGGGCTTCATCTGTAGCCTTCCGCATCTGAGTGATGAAGTCCAAGGCAGCTTCAATCATCCCAGCATGGACTGGTTCAGTGCCAAGGCGAGGGTCCTGTCCAGAGTCCAGCTGGAATGGGGTCTGGCATGTAGAGGAGTGCACATGGTTGTTATATGCGAATTCTGCAATAGGGAGCCATTCCGCCCAGTCATTCTGCCAGTGGTTAACAAAGATCTGGAGGTATTGCTCAATTTCCTGATTGACACACTCCATCTGTCCATCCGTCTGGGGGTGGAATGCTGTCGAGAAATTCACCTTAATGCCAAGGAGTGAGTTCAGTTCCTTCATGAACTTGGAAGTGAAGGTGGTGTCTCGGTCACTGATAATGGTTTCTGGAAGGCTGTGATGTCTCCACATGTTGTCTCAGAACAGATGGGTGACCCCGGCAGAATCGACTGTGGTGGTCATGGGCATTGCATGGATTTGTTTGGATAATCGATCAATGACGATCATCATGCTGTCAAATCCATGTGATTCCGGGAGTTCCGTGATCATGTCCACGGATATGACCTGCCATCAATGGTCTGGCACAGGGTTGGGGTGGAGTGTTCTGCACAGCTTGGAGGGGAAGGTTTTCGTCTGATTGCAAGTGTCACAGGCAGAGACATAGGTTGCAATGTATCGAGACATCCCCGGCCACCAGTAGTGGTGGGACACCAGCTCGTACATCTTCCACCATCCAGGGTGACCTGTGGTCAGAGTATCATGGTGCTTGTGCACAAGGTCATGATGGAGTTTGGGGTCCAATGGGACATATATGTGGCCTCGGTAGAGAACCATGGAGCCATGGAGTTCCCAATCCTTGAGGTGTGTCTTCAGTCCATCCCCATTCAGCTCCTTAATGATCTGGACCACTTTATCGTCGATCTCCATTGCCCTTTTAATCCATGCCATCAGACTCTGGCTGGGCCCTTCGACTGTGATGACCTCTGGGGAGTCAGTGGCCCATGTCTGGAAGGTGGCCAGTTTCAGGAGCACCACATCAGAATTGTCAGAGTCCCCATGTGGATGGTCTGACCAGTGTGAGAGGGCATCAGGCTTCCCAGATTGTGTCCCAGAACAGTGTTGGAGGGTGAAGTTGAACTGAGAGAGGAATATGCTCCACTGGGCTTGCCTCTGGTTCAACTTCTGGGCAGACTGGAAGTACTGGAGGTTCTGGTGGTCCATCAAGATCTCAACCAAGTGAGGGGAACCTTCAAGGTAGTGTCTCCAAGCTTCTAAGGCCCGGATGATGGCTAAGAGCTCCTTGTCATAGATGTCATAGTCTCTCTCAGCCTTGGATAAGCTTTTTGACAAGAAGCCCACTGGGTTCCACTTCCCGTCATCTTGGAGTTGGGAGAGTACAGCTCCCGTTGCATACCCAGAGGCATCTGCTTCCACTTGGAAGTGTCCGGATTCAGAGGGAAACACCAGGATTGGTGTGGAGGTGACAAGGGCTTTCAGTTTGAGGAAGGCGTTACGTTCTGCATCGGTCCACTGGAAGGGTGTGTCTTTCTGGGTGAGGTCATTTAGAGGTCTGGCAACCTTGGCAAAATCCTGAATGAATCATCAATAAAAGTTAATGAACCCTAAGAATGACTGTGTTTCTTTCAGGTTTTTGGGCTCTGGCCAGTCCATTACACCTCCGACTTTGACAGGGTCCATCTCCACATGGTCTGGCATGAATATCATCCCCAGGTATTTGATCCGATCCTGGAAGAACTCACACTTCTCTGGTTTCAGGAAGAGTTTGTTTTCCTGGAGGGTCTGTAGGATGCCTCAGACTCCTTGGACATACTCTTCTCGAGTCTTGGCAAAGCATAAGATGTCATCCAGGTACACAATGCATACTCTGTTGTCGATCCATTCCCTGAGGACGTCATTGATCATGTTCTGGAACATCCTGGGGGAGTTGCAAAGTCTGAAGAACATTACCAATGGTTCAAACAGTCCTCGGTTTGTCCAGAATGCTGCTTTCCATTCATCTCCTTCTGCCATCCAGATGTTCTGGAATCCCCACCAGAGGTCAAGTTTCCTGAACACTTTGGCTCCACAGAGTCAATCAATGATGTCAGAGATCAGGGGTAAGGGGTATGCATTCTTAACCGTGATGTTGTTGAGTTTCCAGTAGTCCTGGACTAGGCAGAACCCTGCATCCTTTTTCTTCATGAAGAACACTGGAGTGGCCATTGGAGACTTTGATGGATGGATTTGACCGGAAGCAAGATTCTCCTTCAGGAAGTCATCAAGTTCTTTCTGTTCACCTGGGGACAGTGGGAACAGTTTGGCAGGAGGAGGTAGCTGAGTTCCTTCTTGAAACTCAATGTGGTGGTCCCATGGCTTCCGGGTGGGGAGTTGGTCAAAGGAGTCTTTGGAGAACACATCTTGGAAGCCATGGAATTCCTCAGGTATGAGCTCCTCAAAGGTTTTGGCAGGTTCATTTGCTTTCATCTTAGCAGCCTCTGCCAGCCTCTGAGAAGGGGTGGACATTGCTTGGACAATTTCAGAGTGTTCGCTGTTGTCAGGGAAGTAGGCTGCAAAAATAGCATCCCCTTTTTCCAAGGTCAGGGTCTCATCATCATCACCCAGTGGTGTGGGCTCATTCTGGGGTGTCTCCACAGCTTTCCGACCATCTCTCTCTTGTCAGCATTCCATATTCCATATTCTCCAGATCATTGCTCAGCAGTCAGACAGGCATCAGGTCAGTGTCAGCTTCCCTGTTGTCCAGTCGATCTCCGGGTTGTGGTGGTGGAGCCAGGTGTGCCCTATGATCAATTTGGTTTTACCCAGTCTGATCATGGAGAACACCACCCATTCAGAGTGGTCATCAATCCAGAGGATGACTTCTACTTCTTCGCAGACAGATCCCATCTCATTGAGTGTTCCATTGACATTATAGACTGGGATGGGGCAGGTGAGCGGCCATACATCTAGTCCATTCTCCTTTGCAAAGGCCGGGTCCATGAACATCCCAGTTGCTCTGGAGTCCAGTAGAGTGGTTCCAGCACAGATGGCTCCCATCCAGGGTGGTTGGATTTTCACCTTGACTTCCATGGCTCATCTAGGATCTTCAGAGAGGAGGCAGATTGAGGGTGGAGGGCTATAAATGGGGTTGGTATAGGTGGATACATTTTCAGAATCATCACTCTCATCATCGGAGAAAAACATGTCATTTCCAATTCCGTATGTACAGTTTTGGAGGGGGGTGAATCTGTTGGTCAGGCAGGATGCATCCTTCACTGCTGACCATTGGGAAAACCCTGCAGAGTAGATCCTGAGGGTTCCAGTGTGTCCTTTGCAGGTGGGAACAGCTTCCATAGTTCCTCACAGACAATTGCTCTGATGTCTTCCATTGCCCAGACAAATTGTCATGGCTTTCATGGGTGCAGGCAGTCACGAGAGATGTGTCCCAGCTCCTGGCAGTTGTAACAATGTCGTGCCTCTTGCTTCCGTGTGGAGTCTATGTCCATGGGGGCAAACGAAGTTGATGAGGAATGTGTTGCCACAGGAGGCACTGGGGTTGGCCTGGGGGCAGGGGGTGTTGTCCGGGCTTCTCCGTGGGTGTTGGAGGGTTCCTCGGTGCATAGGGGTTCATGCTCGCTGTGGCCTGTCAGAACTGGAGGTATAAGTTGTCCAGCCAGTGTGCCGTGTCCTGCCATCCTCCAAGGGTCCCTAGTAGGTCGCTGAGGTGCATTTTCTCCAGCAATCGTTCATTGAGTCCTCATTGGTATGCATCAATAAGGGCCTCTTCTCTGAAGCTGGTTTGACCTGCCAAGGCATCAAAGTGCACAGTGTACCCCTTGGTGGACATCTTTCCCTGCTTCAGGTTCTGAAGTTGGGACCGAGCAGTGAACTCTCAATCTGGCTCCCTGAAGGCACTCTTGAAGGCAACCAGGAACTCCTCAAAGGTCTCATATGGGTTGTGAGTCTCAGGGTCCAGGAAAGAGGTGGAAAGGCTTTCCGCCCATGCTCCAGCGGTTCTGTCCTTCATCCAGGAGAGGGTGTACAGGATTTTGTGCAGCTCCGTGGGGTAGACTCTGGGCTGGAGAGCAATATTCAGCCAGATGGAGCACAGGAAACCTTCTGTCTTCTTCCGGTCTCCCAAGAATGGTTCAGGGTCTGCCCCCTTGGCCTCACGAGTGGATTGGGTAGGCAGGGGTTGTTGCTGGAGGGTCTGCTGAACTGCAGTGGACACAAAGCCTGCGACATGTGTCCCTTGGTTTCGCATGTCATCCAGTTCTTCTCAAAGGGCAGCATTCTGTTGTTGGAGTTGAGTGAGGTGGTGTTGGAGGTGGTTGGCAGTAATGGCTACTGGAGCACCATCGGACATTTCAGAATGAGGGGTAGGAGGGAAATTGGCGATACTACGCAATCCAGATGGTGGGCTTGTGAAAGAGCTTTGGTCTTCTGTCAGGGCCATGCTGCAACAAGAGCACCAAACAAATATAAACACAGATAACTCCAACTAAGTCCAGTGTAATTCTGGCTAAGTCTGGGAGAATCCAGGCAAGAATGAGATAATGAGGATAGGAGGGGACAGAGAGGCAGTGTAATATAGTGTATTACATAAGGGAGTTTGGACTCAAAAGTCATGTATATACGGCAGATGCCAAGATGGAATAGAATCTTTTGCCCGGACCTCTATGCCTAGCGAGAACTGTGAAACCTCTGTCTCTGCCTCTACTCAGTCTATTGGGCTATCTGGCTGGCTTGCTTAGTGGCCATTAACTACTAGTCTTCCCTGGATCTTGGAGTTGCACCTACAGGCCCAAATAGGGAAACAGTGAGTAGAACCTTGTTCTTCTTGCTGACCTGCTACTCTCTCCTTAGGTAGTGACTGTGCCACTTGGCCAGTCACTACTTTACTATCTTTCACCATCCTCCCATTCCATCTACAACCTTTTCTCCTGTGCTCAGGGCAAAGCCAGTGCTTAGCCATGTGTGCAGCTCCTCCACCCAAAGCCAGTGCTAAGGGTGGTGTGATTGCCCTTTCACCTTCTTATCCCCTTATCCCCTCCCATCTGGCTCCCCACCTGTCAACTTCGCTTTGTCCAAGTACGACAACGAGTGCCCTCCTGAACCCGGGAGGCACTTCGTTACACTGGTTCCCTCTAGCCGACAAAGCGGTCAAACCAACACTATCCCTTCCTTCTACTTCCTCTCCTGTCTACTCTACAAGGAAGTGGATGCTTAGCCAGCCCAGGAGGTCTTCCCTCTCCTTCTCTACACCATCCCAGGAGACTGTCCTATACCACCCCTCAACCCACAAGTGTATCTTCATCCCTCCCCACCTTTGCTCTCCACACCAGTTCCTGGAGATCCTCAGGCATCTAGATCAGCCTAGGGATGAGTACTCTCCCTTCTCCCCAGGGCCTCCCCTCACGACATATCAGTTCCTTGTCACCTGGGCCAGCCCCATGCTCAGGGAGTGCCCCTCCTACTTCCTATTTGATGAGGACCTAGGTGGATGGTATATGGATAGAAGGTGGATGGTTGCTGTTCAGCTGGCTTTAGAGAAGCTCCAGGCTGTCATTAGGGATACTCTAGCCCTTGTAGGAGCAGATGCCCCAGGATTCCTAATAGACCCCAATTTGGAATTATCTGAGAAGCTATGGAGGGCTAAGGATCTAAGGGAACTAAGGACAGCTGACAAGCTGCTCAAGCTTAGAGTTCAGTTGGCCTTTGCTCACCTTGAGAAGCTGGAGAGACTGCATAAGGGTCTCAGCTGGGCTTCTCCCCTAGTCCCCAAGAGCTCCTTCTTCCTCCCCTTGGAGCTCTGTGGAAGTCTACCTGAGGTTGAGAGAGTCCCAGCTCTGGAACCTTCACCTAGGAGCAGACTATGCCCCTCATTTTGGTGCAAGGTGGCAAGCAGCTAGGGACTACTCCTAGTGGAGGAATTCCTAAGCCACCTGGACCTGCAGAAAGGCTCCCTGGACCACCAACTCCCTCAGCAAGTCTTCCCTCCCCTTCCCCTCCTCACCCCCAGTCATTTGGGAACCTCCATATTCTGCCTCATCATCATTCTTCCCTGAATACCCTTGATGAAGGCTTCCCAATGACCCCCACTACAAGTGAATTGGATGAGTATTGCAGGCCCAGTGGTCATGCTCTCCTCATCCCTTTCCAATACAGCCTTTCCCTCTCCCCTTGCTGGAAATGGCCTCCAACTGCCCTTGGGGGGTGTCCAGAATGGGCCCCTGCTCTATCTGACCCCAAGAAGGGCCTTTGCTGGACAATCTGGCAAGAATTACCAGCCCAGCAGGTGCATGACCCTGGGGGCCCTGAAATCCATTCCCCCTTCTCCCAGTTCATGCACTAATTCCCTGCCTATCCCCCTGCCTTTATACTCGATTGAAAGCTCCCAATTGTGGCCTTCCAATAGCCCCACTCCCAAGATGATTGGCTGGAGATTGCAGGAGAACTCGTCATTTTACTGGAATTCCCTGCACCCCCTCCTCATCCCCTTGTACATTGGCACAAACTCCTCCCTTCATTCATGTACATTCAATGGAAATATACAGTCTATCCCTTGTCCACAAGCCCAAGTACCTTGGCCAAACCTTTGGAAAGCTCGTATCCAGGCCAGGATCACATGATTCTGGAATCAAACCTGGCAACTTCCGAAGGTTACTGTTATGACCAGGCCAGAGTCTGGATCACATGATTCCGGAATCAAATCTGGCAACTTCTGAAGGTTACTGTTACGACCAGGCCAGAGTCTGGGTCACATGATTCTGGAACCAAATCTGGCAACTTCTGAAGGTTACTGTAACGAGTACACTGGAGTCTGGATTACATAATTCCAGAACTCTAACCTCACTCTGCAGTTCAGATTGCTTGACCCTGGAATCAAGTTGGACTACTTCCTCAAGGGACAAACTACATAATGCAACAACATATACATTCCTAATCTATGGAGCACACTTCTACAAGGCTTCCAATTTCGTGCCCTCTGCCCATATTCCTTCCATTGTAAACATCTCTCTTGGCAAACCATGGGGACCCCTTCCACTCCTTCACTTAATTCTCCCTCAGTTCTCCCCCTATTGCCATGTAATCATATCCCACAGAAAGCTATGATCTCCACCTCCGCATTTGGCCTAATTACAGCTCAATTGGATAAATATTGAGAGCTAGGCAGTGGTGTCTCCAAATGGGTCTCTTTTGGCACTAGTCCTCCCATATCTCCTCCAATTAATGGCCAATTTGGGTGATCTCAGATATTGTGGATACGGGAAATTTGGGTCTTCCATCATCAATTTATTTTGGAGATTTTGGCCCAGCCACTGTGGAGTAAAGAGGCACTCTTCTCCTCACCAAAGCACATTGGAAGCCCCCTGCCAATTTGCCTGTATCCACCTCAATTCCTAATGGATTTGGACAGTTTAAATTTTCATGGAAGTGTCAGATCAAAGGCTTCCATAATCCATCTTGATCTTGGAATTTGGAGCTCCCATTGTGGAATAGTGGGACATTCTTCCCTTACTGTAGGCTCAATTGGACTCCCCCACCAGTTCTGCCATATCTTCTTCAATTCTGGCCCAATTTACATGGTTTTAATTCTCATGGCAAAAGACTGTCTTTCCCTGTCTTATTTTTTCCACCATTGGCCATCCCCAATTCTTGGACTGTCAAGCTAGTGCTTCAGTCCATGAATTTCAAAATTCCTCCTCTAGATCTCTTTCCCCAGGTCTACCCCTATTCCAAATTGCTCCCAAATGGCCCCAATGGACGCCCCAAAAACCCCTACTCTCCATTAGGCCCCTTCCAATCATATTCCACCCACCAAACCCCAGAAACATGTCCCTATCCCAGCTTCATGGATAAATACTCTGGGAAAGATTTCTTTTGGTGTGGAAGGAAATCAACACCAAAAAAAATGGGGGGCAGTAGGGGGTACTGAGTAGTATGAGGGGCCAAGGGAAAGGAAGGAATTGGCCTATGGGCTTTCAGGAGGGGAATATGATTACAGGCCCCTGGCTGTAAGGCAGACTTAGGGAGGATGGGACATCCTGCAATGGGCAAGCTTCCTGGGAAGGAAGCTATCCCCTATGCATTGGCCTCTTCAAGACATGTGGCCTTGGCTCTCTAGGGATGTCTCGTGTGGCCATGGCCATGGCCACAGCACTAGCCCTTCCCAGAGCCATCTAAGCTGTGGCTGCCACCTCTGTATCACTGTGGCCCTTGCAGCCTATCACTATGCCAGGCACAGCCACTTCTAGGGCCACAGCCACCTCCACCAGATACAGTGGCAGGCCAGCTCCCTTGATGCTACAGCTAGCCCCAGGCTATGGACTGCAGCCTAACCCCCTTAGGCAGTCCAGCCTGTATGGCATCTTGGCCCTCCTCCCTGGCCTTGCCTTGTGGCCCAACCTATCCCTATCACCTGGCCAGGATGTGGTGCCTACCCCTGTGGCCCCTAGCATGGCTGTGCTCCTTGCGGCCTTGCCTTTGCCATGGCCTGGCCTCTTTCCATGGCCTTGCCCCTTGCCATGGCCCTGTCCCTTGCCATGGCCCTGTCCCTTGCCATGGCCTTCCTCCCTGTGGCTCCACCCTTTCCTGTGGCCCTGCCCTTCCCTGAGGCCCTGCCCTTCTCTGTGGCCTTGCCCTTCCCTGTGGCCTGGCCCTTCCCTGTGGCCTAGTCCTTCCTAAGGCCTTGCCTCACCCAGCCTTCCTCTGCATGTAGGCTGTGGGACTTCACAGCATGTAAATACTTAGTCCCACCAAAGACTTTGCCCACCCACCCTCTCAGTCTTTGGTGTCATACCTAATGCTATCCAATGCCATCAAGCCTGGGGGGCAGCAGCCATGGTGCAGAAGGATCTTAGAGGCTTGAAGACATTTGGATAAAGGCCACAATTCTCTCCCCTCTTCTCTTGCTCTTCCTTGCCACTTTCTTTCATCCTGTCTTCTTCTTTCCCCATTCAAAGGCTAAGATCCATTGTTTTGAAATCCAAAGCTCAGCACTGGATTATGAACTCTCTCATTGAATCCTGTCTTTCTTTTGCCTTTTTCTAAAATTCACACATTCTTTCCACTTCATCTGCCTTCCTTATGCCCAAGTGCTCAGTTAAGACTTTTGGAGTCCAAACTGGGGGGCACTGTAATATAGTGTATTACATAAGGGAGTTTGGACTCAAAAGTCATGTATATATGGCAGATGCCAAGATGGAATAAGAATCTTTTGCCCGGACCTCTATGCCTAGCGAGAACCATGAAACCTCTGTCTCTGCCTCTACTCAGTCTATTGGGCTATCTGGCTGGCTTGTCTAGTGGCCATTAACTACTAGTCTTCCCTGGATCTTGGAGTTGCACCTACAGGCCCAAATAGGGAAACAGTGAGTAGAACCTTGTTCTTCTTGCTGACCTGCTACTCTCTCCTTAGGTAGTGACTGTGCCACTTGGCCAGTCACTACTTTACTATCTTTCACCATCCTCCCATTCCATCTACAACCTTTTCTCCTGTGCTCAGGGCAAAGCCAGTGCTTAGCCCTGTGTGCAGCTCCTCCACCTAAAGCCAGTGCTAAGGGTGGTGTGATTGCCCTTTCACCTTCTTATCCCCTTATCCCCTCCCATCTGGCTCCCCACCTGTGGACTTCACTTTGTCCAAGTACGACAACGAGTGCCCTCCTGAACCTGGGAGGCACTTCGTTACAGGCAGTCCAGCAGCCTGGAAGGGACTAGGTGGAAACGAGCACAGTGGTCCTTAAGCTCACAGAGTCAACTGGAAAGTACTCGGACTGTAGTCCGGAGTAGAAGTGGAAATCCTGAGATTAACATTAAGGGAATAGGTACAGTGAGGCTAACCTGTAGTCCAGAGTAGAAGCAGAAATCCTGAGAGACCAAAGCTGAGTCTCTGGATGTCGCCCCAGACTACTTATACATAGTTCCTATACTATGGGGGATTGATCACTTAATGAGAGGTGGTTACAGGGGGGCAGGCACAAGAGGGGGAGCAGGCAGGGGATGGGAAAGTGGAGGGAACAGGGACAGGGCCAGGGGTAAGTGTGTGGGAACTGGAAGTAAAGGAAATGAGGAAATGAAGGGGAAATGAAATGGAGACAGGGACAAATCACAAACAGGCCAGAACCAAAACCAGAAACAAACCGGAAACAAATCCGGAATTAACTGGGAAACGGACAAACTCTGACATGGTCTGGCCATCCATATTGATGCCAAGTCATTGCTAGTTGCCTCTGTGGCTGTTTTACTTGCACAGTTCATCATGTCTAAGGAGACAAACATTCAGTATCTTGGTCTCAACATGATGGCTCACTTGGCTGCTTGAGCGGACTCCCTAGAACCTATCAAGAAGCATCAGCATACTATCATCCTCTCACTCTGTGACCATGACATTAGTGTGTGCTGACAGCCTCTTGATCTGTTATATAGCATGTGTGATGTAGACAACTCAGCTGGTCAATGTGTTCAAATGGTATTGGCATGTTCTGGATGCCAAGCTCCAACAGTGGGCCTGTGAATATCTAGCAATTGCCCAGCATGGAGAGGAGGATGAGCTGCTCCCTCATATACATGAAGAAATGCCACTGTTCCCTGAAAGGGAATCAGCACTGTTGAGCTGGCTTCACACCAAGCATGGCAATATGGGCAATAAGCAGACCTGGATCATCAGGACAGCACAATATATGAGTATCAATATGCATCTTGGTTGAGGTTGGTACAGGTCTCTGTGAATTGTGTGCAAGTTTTACCATTCTTTTGATGCAGAACAATCATGGCACAATGATCTCAAAGGTCTTGGGCATGTGTTCATGTACTTCTTGCATGGAAGTCTTCCTTGGAAAGGATTAAAGGCTGCCAATAATCAGCAAAAATATGAGCACATAGGTGAGAAGAAGGGCAGCATGCCAATATCTGAACTTTGCAAAGGATGTCCAGGTAAGTATCTTTTTGAGTTCCCAATTTTCTTCCCACTCAGTTGAATAACCCTCAGAGGAATTTGGCATTTATCTCAACTAGGTGCAGAAACTTGGCTTTGAAGAGACGCCCAATTATGAATTTTTGAAAGAGTTGTTCATCAAAGTTCTGCATGCTGGCAGCAAGATGGACAATGCCATGTTTGACTGGAAACTGCTCAATAATGGCAAAGGCTGGGAAGCAAATTTGGTAAGCCCAACCACACTTTGTGTTTCGAATGTCTGCCTTAATAGTACATCCAATAATATAGAAGCTTCCAGGCAGAAGCCTGGCCACACCATTAGGGCATCAAACATGAGAAGCCACTGCCCTGAGCCCCAGACCATATTGTGCATCTGCCATGCCCGTGATTGCTGCAGCTGGTGCAACAGCTGCCATATTATAGTAGTAACCAGACTCGAAATAACATGGGAAAAATCTGTCATTTTGTGCACTACCAGAAGTGACTATACTTTGAAAGTGTAATTGCAGAATTAAGCTTCCTGACTTGTGCACATCCATGCCTTCTGAGACCTTCAGAGCTTTAGAAGCCTTCGAAGATACACCCAATCTCAGGAGCAAATTGATTTCCCTGATGTAGATGGATGAAGCAGGAAAGTGGACAATCCTATCAAGATTTGGATTCATAGGACAAATATGCAAAATATGTGATGGAAGGTAGAATTCCAAAGAGCTCTTGCTCACATAGTCTGTTCAGTGGCCTGATACCAGAGAGTGTGTGTGAATGGGGAACAAATCAAACACACAAAAAATTTCACTGGACATCAAACACTAATTTGACACTAGCAGTGCCTAGCAATCACACTGCTTCCATACAGATCAGATTTCTAGCACCACATTCTAGCAGCTGGGGTGATGGCACTGATGGTTGGACAGCCCCAGGAAACCTACATCAGGAAAACTGACTTTGCTTCTGAAGCCTTCAAAGGGCTCTGAAGCCCTTCAGAGCCCCTCAAAGGCTTCAGAAGCAAAGTTCATTTTCCTGATGTAGGTGCTGACACTTCCACCAGTAGTTACCCCATATTGTTAATTGGGGGGGTGTCACACCCTCCTCAAGGTGGTATCACCAGATCTGGGGTGTGACAGAAATTACGTAATGTCATGTGATATCACTAAGACCGTAACACTACAGTATTGGGGGAAAAGGAACATCTCGCTTAATTGGGTCTACTACACTTATCAAGTCCTGGAGCTAGGGGCTTGTGCCTCACACCGAGCTCAGGGAACTGGTAATGTGGTATTCAAGTGGGTCCCAACCTCTATATAAAGGGTGGTAAGGAACCTGCCTAGGCCATTCATCCTTTGCCACAGGTACAATGGCTTCACTTGGGGGTAAGGATGTAATCTGCAACAAGACGGATGTCACTCCCACCATCCTGGAGTTGGCACCAGAGTACAACAGCCGATGAGCTGGATGATTCCAAGCTTAGACAGCAGGCGATGACTATTGCATTGAATTTGGATACCACCTTGATCGAGTGTGCCCCCCTGGGTCGCCCTGCCTCATTCCCCCCCCCCCATTTAGAATATTTCAGCCCCTCCCATGGTGGACCAGGCCCACTACAAGATTGCAACTCAACCACAGTCTTTGCATCAGAGACGAGCTAGCATGGTCACCCCGTATATCACTTAATCTCCCTGTTTAAATAATGTCTAGTGACTGCTGCATATACATGTATAGATGCAATAGATGCACACCCCTCACTATTTGCTATTTGACCATCACATGCCTTCCACTTCATCATCTATCTTCCATTTCCATTCATCACTGTGACCACACACAAGGATTCCTGAACTATGCTAGTTCACCTGTACCCTAGCTCTTTCCTCTCCTCACCCTGCTCAGACAAAATGAAAGATCATCTTGTCCTCAATAATAGGGTCTCCATGCTGGAGTGAGCGAATACGGAAGCGGCCGGGTGTGACGTCGGAGAGTGACCCCTGAGAGGCTATGGCGACGACCTCGCCAATCTACCTTTTGGATCCCGCAGCCAGGTTTCACCTGCGATCTTTTACTCTCCACCTCACCGCCACCAGTACTCGGTCATATTTTCCATCTTATCCCATCTGCATGTGTTTCTCTAAACCTCCTGTAAATATTATAAAAGCCAGGCTTAGGCTCACCAAAAATACTAAGGATCTTCTCTGTATTCCTCCCATCACACTCCTCTATTCATCTAAGCAACTGAGGCTCTCCGATCGTCCAAATTCGTCCTCACCCGCTTAGTAATCAGGGGGAGATCTTGCTCGAACACCGTAACTCTCACTACTCTGAGTGATGAGCCACTTCCACTTGACCGCACTAGATATGCAAAACCTTCTTTTAATCCTATGTTATGTACTCAGGCAGGCAAACAAATGCAATGCAGCGATAGAAGCACGAGCACCGATTGCATTTATCGAATGTTCGAGGCCTAAGACGCAAGGAATGTCGTACTACGTACAGTACATGGGGCCAATCTATCCATATAGGTAGGTAGGTAGTCAGCATCAGAGGCCATTTTGGGTGTGCGCTACGGTAAACTCGCAAGACCAAAAAAAAACAACTCACCCAAACGCCATTGTACGGACCGAGGTGATCAATGAGGTTCCCATTCAAGACGGTCGGAACGTCGCCAGTTGAGCATTCGCGACTGGGGTTGTCCTGGCCTGTGGAGCCCCGGCCATGAATATCAAAACTGAAAGATCAAGGGAGATGCTCGATGAAATTCAAGTACATGCCTGCGCATGCGATCCAGGTATTGTCGTCGAGGATATGTACTTCGCCCGAGACGTGGTGGTAGCCCCCAGATAGTCCGGGGACGATGGGAATTGGGTCCTAGATACAGATGCATCTTCAGGTAAGCAGTGTTGACTGATATGGTAAAGAAGAGAATAGAGCTGCCTCGGCGTGATTGATCCGTGTGACATCAGAGAACTAGAGAAACCTTCGCGTTGGCAACAGGAAATGGATGTGCCAACAGAAGAGAGCAAAACATACGGTTGCATCGACATAGTCTGCAAAGGCCTGATTACCAACGCGCGGGGTGCCGTGACCCACGAATTTCAGTGACGTAGA
Source organism: Hydnum rufescens UP504 (assembly GCA_014904985.1). NCBI lineage: Eukaryota > Fungi > Basidiomycota > Agaricomycetes > Cantharellales > Hydnaceae > Hydnum > Hydnum rufescens. The sequence continues at coordinate 110,885 of MU128949.1, read as the reverse complement.
CGACGGCAGGTGCAAGTGAAGATACACCATGTCGATCATGGCGACGGCAGCGCCTATCGAATAATATCAGTTCAATTGAACTTCGACGACGTTGGGTCCCAGGATCGGGATGATTGACCTAATGAATGACCTATGACGGTCACTTTAGTGGTGGAGTGACCTGATAGGATCTTGTTGACTGCGGCGAGGATGGCAGTTGCGGTTAAAGCTTGTACAGAGGCAAATCCGGCTACAACAAATCAAGTACATTTCACCGATAACTACTCAGAATCGATTTGAACTTACTGTGAACCTGAAAGCGAAATACAGGTAAATATGGAATGCGACAGTTTGGGAAATGCAGCTGTAAACAATACCTGAATGGAGGAGCTCAGTCCAGGGAAGAGTGTGCTATCAAGGGTCGACAAGGTTATTTCGAGGTCATCTAGGACCGATTCAAGCTGTATGGCACGATTAAAGTTGAACTGCATTCATAGCCATGGCGTAACTGACATAGTATGGTGCCCTGCCTTGATGCACAACAACAGCTATATATAAATAAGGCATCCATTCCGAAATAAGTGAGTGGGAATCCTTGTTACTGCAACCCAGTAAACCTGAGATCTTACCCGTATTTTTCGTGGGCCAATATCCCACGTAGTAGTATGGTGTGGGTCCTTCATCACCGCCAGCGAGGTAACTGACGATGGGTTAATAGATGCAGGCCCCACAACATCATTCTGGGGGGCAAGGACGTGCGGCACGAAACCCGGAAGTGCACTGCAGGCCTCTATGTGGACATGTGCTATGTGTATGGATTCGAACAGATGAAAATATGAAGTGTAACTGACGTCCACACGTCCAACTAGAGGTTTGGGTGGGAGGACAATAGGATGCGCGAGAGAACTGTGACAGGGGCTAGTTGTGAGTGACCTCGAAAATAACAGTATCTCAGGGAGATAGCACCTGTCCGTAGATTGTCAATGCTGTCACGGTCGACGGCGGCACTGATGTGATGGTGCTCCTGGTCTCAATCAGATTGGTTGCAGGAAATGCGAGAACCAAAGAAGCCAGAAGTGCGAGGAGTAAATAGACAGTTGTAGTAACGAACATCGTTACCCCAGAATCCCGCGATTGGGCATGGGGTGCAGAGCACCAGATGGCCTTTATACGTGCCTATACAAAGCCTGAATGGTTTTCGGCTTTTCCTGGCCGGATTACAACAAGAATCCAGTTACAAGCTTTCCTGAGAACAGCTTTAGCTATAAATCGAAGCATCCGTATCGAAATCCCCAAAGGAAAAACGTTAAGCCGTAGAGACGATTCCCGAGGATGAACTCTCAGGATTGGCGTGGCTCCCACCAATAGGGAGAAAGATGCGTTTGTATACTATACCGGGTTGTACCTCGAACATGGGGTTCGCCGAGAGTGGTACTCACTCTTTACAAGTGGACAATTACGTGGTCGGGGCGGTGTATCAAAAGGAGAAGGGCCAAGGAACAGAATGTGCAGAAGTGACAGGCAGGAATAGAGCGTGGACAACAATGGAATCCCCCCCATGCCACCCATTGATTTGGACGCGCAGCCCGAACACAGCACATGAACACATGAAAGCTAAGAATCCCTGGTAATCCCAAGACTCAGGCAAAGAGATTCTCGGTGATACAAAAGGTCTCTCTGGTAAGAGGGTCTGGCTACAGCGGCTGATACCATGCGTCAATAATTCAGCAGCTAGGTGCGAGGCACAAGCGCCTAGATGCAAGGCTAGATAAGAGAATGCCAGGAATAAAGCGAGGTAACAAACGTATTACGTAAAACGATTTCCTTGTGCAAGAAGAATCATCACGCCACCATAATCCATACCTTGCTCGCCCCCCTCGTTCGCGTCGCTGAGCACCCATTTTTCTTCACCCGCCCACCTCCCTTTTATTGTCATTAAAACAAATGCGCCGAAAACAGGGTTGCATAGCCATACTCCTTAGATTCTCTCGCGCTCCGAGTTCCAAAGAAGGTCTATCATTGAGTTTATCAACCTTCAGCGAACGAAGTGCTAAGCGTTAGTGCTCGTCAGGCTCGACGTTCTGGTGCTTACGTAACTTGAACCCTCTTCTGTCTCCAGTAACGAAGCTCTTGACTGGAAGTTCGAGCGAGACCAAGGATTAAACTTCAAGGCAAGCTACATATATTTAGACCGGCCGTGTACCCTCGCGCGCGCAGAACCACGCCAGAGTACAACAGCCGATGAGTACGCTGGACTGGATGATCCCGAGCTTAGACAGCGGACAATGAGTAGTTGGATGACTATTGCATTGAATTTGAATACCACCGTGATCGAGCGCGCCCCCCCAGGTCAGCTCCATTCCCCCCCCCCCCCCCCCCGCCGATGATCCCCCCGATTCAGAAATATTGTGGCCCCTCCCGTTGTGGACCAGACCCACTACGAGATTGTGGCTTAGCCACATTCTTTGCATCAGAGACGAGCTAGCATGGTCACCACATGTCGCTTAATGTCCGTGTTTAAACAATGCCTAGTGACTGCTGCATATGGATGTATAGATGCACCCCTCGCTGTTTGCTATTCGACCATCGTATCCCTTCCACTTCATCTATCTTCCATTCCCGTTCATCGCTGCGCCCACACACAAGGATTCCTGAACTATACTAGTTCGCCTGTACCTCTCGCTCTTCCCTCTCCTCGCGCCACTCAGACAAAATGAAAGATCATCTTGTCCTCAATAATAGTGTCTCCGAGTGATGTGCCACTTCCACTTGGCCGCACTAGATATGCAAAACCTTCTTTCGATCCCATTTTATTTATTCAGGCAGACGAACAAATGCAACGGAAGCGATACAAGCACGAGCGCCGATGACATTTATCGAACGTTCGAGGCCCAATATGCAAGGAATGTCATACTACGTACAGTGCGTGGGGCCCATCTATCCATATAGGTAACATCAGAGGCCATTTTGGATGTGCGCTACGGCAAACTCGCAAGACCAACAAAAATGAAGAACTCACCCAAATGCCGTTGTACGGACCGAGGTGATCGATGAAGTTCCCGTTCAAGATGGTAGGAACGTCGCCAGTTGAGCATTCGGGATTGGGGTTGTCCTGGCCTGTGGAGCCCGCCGACCATGAGGGTCAAACATGAAAGATCAAGGGGGATGCTCGATGAAATTCAAGTACATGCCTGCGCATGCGATCCATGTATCGTTTTCGAGGATATGTACTTCGCCTGAGACATGGCGGTAGCCCAGAGATAGGTCGGGGACGATGGGAATCGGGTCCTAGATACAGATGCATCTGCAGGTAAGCGGGGGTTACTAGTATGGTAAGCGAGAGAATAGAGCTGCCTTGGCGTAATTGATACGTGTGACATCGGAGAACTAGAGAAACCTTCGCGTTGGCAACAGAAAATGGATGTACCCAGGTGGAGAAGCGAAGAGAATAAAACACACGGTTGCATCGACATAGTCTGCAAAGGCCTGGTTACCAACGCGCGGAGTGCCGTGACCAATGAATTTGAGTGACGTAGAGGACGGCAGGTGCAACTGAAGATACACCGTGTCGATCATGGCGACGGCAGCGCCTATCGAAGAATATGAGTTCAATTGAACGTTGCGTCCCAGGATCGGGATCATTGACCTAATGAATGTCCTATAACAGTCACTTTGGTGATGGAGTGATCTGATAGGATCTTGTCGACCGCGGCGAGGATGGTAGTTGCGGTTAAAGCTTGTACATGGGCAAATCCGGCTGCAACAGATCAAGTACATTTCACCGATAACTCCGAAGAATCGATTTGAACTTACTGTGAACCTGGAAGCAAAATACAGGTAAATACATACTGAATGCAACAGTTTGGGAAATGCAACGGTAAACAATACCCGAATGGAGCAGCTAAGTCCAGGGAAGAGCGTGCTATCAAGGGTCGACAAGGTCATTCCGAGGTCACCTAGGACCGATTCAAGCTGTATGCCACGATTAAAGTTGAACCGAATTCATAGCCATGGCATAACTGACATAGTATGGTGCCCTGCCTTGATGCACAACAACAGCTATATATAAATCAGGCATCCATTCCGAATAAGCACTTGAGCGAAGGTCCCTGTTACTGCGACCCAGTAAACCTGAGATCTTACCCGTATTTTTCGTGGGCCAATATCCCACGTAGTAGTATGGTGTGGGTCCATCATCACCGCCAACGAGGTAACTGACGATAGGTTAATAGATGCAGGCCCCGCAACATCATTGTGGGGAACAAGGACGTACGGAACGAAACCCGGAAGTGCACTACAGGCCTCTATGTGGACATGCGTTATGTGTATGGATTCGAACAAATGAAAATCTGAAATGTGACTGACGTCCACACGCCCAACTAGAGGTTTGGGTGGGAGGACAATAGGATGCGCGAGAGAACTGTGATGGCGGGTAGTTGTAGAGTGACCTCGAAAATAGCAGTATCCCAGGGAGATAGCACCTGTCCGTAGATTGTCAATGCTGTCACGGTCGACGGCGGCACCGATGTGATGGCGCTCCTGGTCTCATTCAGATCGGCTCCAGGAAATGCGAGCACCAAAGAAGCTAGAAGTGTGAGGAGTAAAGAGACAGTTGTGGTGACAAACATCGTCACTTGAGAACCCCGCGATTGGGCGTAGGGTTCAGAACACCAAACACCAGATGGCCTTTATACACAGCTCGTTTCTGGCTTTTTCCCGCTAGATTCCAACAAGAATTTCCAGTGAGAAGCTGTCAAATTCCTCATAAATTGAAGGATATGTACCACAATCTCCGAAGAAAACACGCCACAAAGCCTTATACGATTCCTGTGTGTCCTGAGCACGGGTGTTTCAGGATTGACAGGGTTCCCACGAATGGAATAGAGAGATGGGTTTCCATATTATACTAGGCGGGATTCACCAGGAGTGGTCCATCGAAGCACTAGGGCTCAGGAAGACACCTCACCTCCTGAAACCCCTCGGCGGTTTATACCAGTTTATTCCAGGCACGGTTGTTGGGTGCAAATTTGGCATGTCTTTTACCTAGGTCTTATGTATATGACCGCCGGGAGGTGTCTAAGTGAAGCTTTTTTTTCAAATTATTGGAATTTATTTACCTAGGTGGCTTGGCTGTATATAAAATCAAGTCTGGCGTGATTGAGGAATTTGTAGTCCCTTTTTCCCCCCTGAAGTGTACCCTATTGGAGATAAAGTCCGCCTCGCCGGTATGACCCTTTATGTGTATGACCGCGACCACCCTAGTGTTGGATATGGGGATGCACGAGGTCGCGCTCACTGCTTAGTCAGCTCAACTTTATCTCTGAATGTACCGAAGTTCCCGCGTATTTGCTTCAAACGCTCTGGGTGTGCGAATTTAAGTAGCTCCGCCCCGATCCTTCAATAACTAGAACCCCGGAGGAGGTTAAATGAGATCTTAGTTTCCTTTTGAAGCTTCTCCGGGGCTTTCCTGAAGTCTTGCCTTTCAGGTCTAACTATTTGCATTGGACCAAGACTGGGTTGAGGATATCAGAGAAGCGGCCGCAATCAATTGTCAATTGGAAGTCAGACTTGGGCCTCGCGGTCCCAGTCCGCTGCAGATTATGGAATGTGGCCCTGGCCTATGTGCAGTGGTAAATCTGAAGGCACTGTGGTGCCCAAGCGCGTCAAAACGTCCCCTCAATTTGTATTTACACTCGAACAAAGTCTCTGCATTAGTTGACATACTACTGCCTTTTACTGGTTTAAACCATGGTGGTTTAAACCATATTTTTGGAACATACCGGTACAAACCCGGGCGACTGGTCATCGGCATCTTCCAGAGCCCTCCGAAGCACCGAGTCTTGTAACTACGTGGTAAGGAAAAGGGTTAAAAATGGGAGCTTGTGGGAAATGACGGGAAGGAGAGGCAACTGGAAAATCATAGCATTAGACTTGAGAAATGCCCTAATCATCAAGACAAACACTTGGCTAGCAATCCCTTGAAGGGTTCGAATGTCTGGTGTCTTCCGCAGGAATACAGAGCCTTCCCTAAAAAAAGGACACAACAGTTGGATAGGGAAGCATGCTTATGGGCCTTTGCTATAAATGGGTTTCGCAATGTCGAGCACAGAGGAAATTGCGCAGTCACATGTGACATGTCTGCTGGAAAGCGGCGAATACCGACACGAATCGGGCCTACACGCGACTTCACCATCTCACTTCTTGATTCCTTGTGATGCCTGCGCTCCGACGTTCTGCTCGGAACGCGCAAACTACCTCTGAGAAAGCTTCTACACCTCCTCCTGTAGCTCTTAAACGCAAAACAAAGCGTAAAGTACACTACGATGCTCTGAATGTCTTGAATATCGCGGGTGCTGACTTAGATCTTCAGGCAGCCTTGCCCACGAAAGGCGAACCCTCAACACCTGCAAAGTCGGCCTCGGCCTCTACCAGGAAACCAGATCGTGCTCCTCTTGCAGATCGGCAATTGGAAGAAGGCACGCAAGGGCGCGCCCCCGCCCAACTGGACGTGGCAAACGGCGATTCGGACAACCCTCTTGCGGGTTTTGGGGACCGAACGATCTCGACTATCGATGAATCCTTTCAGGCCCCCGATCAAGCAGTCCACGACGCGATATCTTCTTGGCAAGCTCAGTCCGCCAAGCCGCCCAGTCCGAGACGTGATACCCTTTCATCGTCCCTTCCTCCGTCGTCACCGCCATCACCCCTCTCTCTCCTCAGTGTGTCCGACCTTGATGATCTGGGGCCAACACAAAACAATGTTAGGGAGGACACACCCGATCCCTTCGGGTTCTTCGAGGCGCAAAAGAAGATTCGGGCACGCAGAAAGGAAGTCAACCCCGATTATATTGCCGCGCTCCCTGGCCCCACTACCGCCTCGATTGAATCGCCCGAGGCGTCATTTTCTGATGGAGAGGCCTTCGCCACACCATCCCGCGCCCGATCGTACTCCCCATCCTTGTCTGACCCAATAAGTGAGAAGCGCCCGATTGATAAGGGCAAGGGAAAAGAGGACCCTAATACGACGACTAAGCCTGTGACAAGACCAAAACGGACCCGGATTCGAGCCCAGGCTCTGCCAGAAGAGGAAGAAAGCGAAGACGAACCGATACGACGACAGCGAGGCAAACACGCTCGTAAAACAAATGCAAAGTCGCTTGGGAAGGCTGCAAAAACCAAGCTTGTTGCCAGACGAGCAAGGCGTGGTAAGGCTGCGGCGGTCGATGACGATGAGACTGAGAAAGTTAATATTCCGTCGGAGAAGGATTCAGATAATGTATGTCGATGCCATTCCAATGAGACTCCTATTAATTTCTCCCTCGCACAGGAGCCCGAGAGCCGTGAGCAAAGGGTAAAGGCAAAGTTGAGACGGGTCGCGGAGTTTAAAGAATTGGATGATTATAAGCTTGAGGTTGAGGACGTAATAGTCTTCTGAGACTCTTTGATTGGCCGAGCTGTTTGTACTACTGTATTTCTCGCCCGTTAGGCACTGACTACTGTATAGGATCCCAATGCAGTGTATGGAGGGCATTGGTTTCAACACCCTTAGGTTCAGTGCATCCGTGCGCGCCATTTTATTTCTGTGCAAGATGTCATGTCGGCGAGAGAGTGAACATGGGTAAAATGGAACGAGCCTCTTCTGGGATCAATCGATATCCCTCGTTTCTTCGGATGATGCGGATTTGGATGCTCCAGTGGAATGAGTGGATTATGGCTACTCGCCGTGAACCCACAAGCAAGGGGGGGGCTTTCCTCCAAAAAGGAGAGAGGGTTGTATTTTCACTGCTAGTTCATGTTAGTTCTTGCTCAACGAGGCACCCTACCTACGTACCCTAAGCCTCTGGTCCTCGTTCTCACAGCCGTGTCTCTTGCTGCAACAGTACCCCGTGATTGAAGAATGTAGTGGGTATTTGAGAGCGCGGTGAACTGAAATATCACCGCTCTCACCTCCCACTATGCCACTTCAGGAACTGAAAAGGTCTCGCGACAGTCGCGTTGATGTTCCCCCCACCCCACAGGACCCACCGACCTGTCGGAAGCCCTAGAAGTCAAAAATATAATTATTCAAAGTAGCATTCATCGCAATGTATGTGTTGTTGGATCCACACTTACTGTATTCTTCATTACAGAAAGTTGTCATCGTGAGGCCTCCACCGAAGAAGATATAGGACACGTAATGGTTTATGAACATTCACTCACTCATGCTGAGGCGATGAGAGAGAACCCAGGTAGGTGAAGCCTCATGCTGATTCATGTCTTATTAAATTTTTTGGAAAGGTCTAGGGTTTTAACCTGTGCAGCAACAGCTAAATCATCTGCAACAACAAATGACAAATATCGAGAGGAAACTTACCCTTGTAGGAACCAATATTGCAATTTAGATGGCACTTTCTTCTACTCATGTCTGACAGGTAATCAATGCCCAGAATCGGAATGGTATTCACTTCCCATTGGTGTCACTGCCCTTCAATGACGGAAGTGACCCTACCAAAGAGCCGGTATGTTTGGAATTCCAGTTTAAACCACTAATGCAATCCCATTTCAGTACGACCTACCAGCACTCACATCAATTATAGAAATTAAAAAACTTAGTGTGGAGTAGTGTGATAAATACTTACAAGGCTATGGCGTTAACATTCCTTTAGGGGATCACAGCCTCAGGGAACACCATAGACTAATTGGTCGTGCCATTGGCTGCAGACATCTAAGTAACGTTGATAATGATGATGATGCTTGATCTTTCCACCTCATAACTTCTTCTGTTATTCCCTAATTCTGAATAATTCAAAAAGAGAATAAATTTTGTCTGTCCGCGGCAGTGGCAACAATAATCATGCGCAAAATGAGGGCCCCCTGAGTGCAGGTCAGGCTGAGCTATGTCATGGTCGCAGAGTCGCAGTATCCACATAGCTCTACAACAAAGGAGAAAGTAGAACTCCCCGGGCTGGTGAATTTCTGGCAATGTTATCATGGACCCTCGGTGGTCGGCGTGCCCATTTTCAACCGTACTTGTTGGTAATCCCCAAAATGTATCCATACATGAACACATGTTGCTTGGTGTTGTCCATATTATGCAATAGAACTTGGTACAGCCGACACCGTGCTTGGCAATTCTGACAACTTGGAGTCACCCATTCCATCTGTCTTCATTGACATTCGCGATATTTGGCCCTCAGCATCCTCAACTTCTACCTCGATGTCCACCACCTCAGCATCTATTCTTTCATCATCCGCGCCGACATTGTCGTCCCCGGCAGTGGCAGCCGTCGTCGTTGCGGAATCAAGCTTCATTACGCTCACAAGCCACGAAGCTCCCTCGTCCCATCCAGCTAATTCAGCTTCGCCGATAGGCGTTCGGCCCGCTTCATTTTTGATATCGATGAGATCGAGTTGTGGGCCACCGGGGAATTGTACAAGACGTTTGATGATGGGCAGGTGACAATTTAAGGCTGCCCAGTGCAGGGGTGTGGATTTGGAGGAATTTTGGGCAGAAATAAGGGTTGGATTTATTAGCGGCAAGAGATACTCGAGCAGGTCTACACGTTAGAGGGAAAGATCAGAAATCGAAACCCTGATGTGGAATTTTATATATATTAACTGACCGTCGTGACCATTAGCACAAAGCATGTGCAAGACAGTGTTCTGATGCTCATCGCGGATCCCCTCGAGAGCAAGAGCCCCATACGTTTCTACGAATATACGGACATCGTCGATATCGCCGTATCTGCAAGCGAGCAGAAGATCTTCCTCCTGGTCTGGACTTGGCGGCATGTCCCAGTACAACTTTTCTCATCACGTGGTAATGTCAAAAGCATTTCCTCGCCCATCTGGTACAAGGGGGACCCACGACAAGGCCAAAGTATTTTGTAAACGCTGGTTAGAAGACCGCATCGATGCTGTCCTTGGCTATGGCCAAGCCGTCCATTGATAACTTAGGACTGCATCCACAAGCCGCATACAAAGCTGTTTGTCCCCATATCTCTCTGTGGCTTCTAGGCATGTATGGAGGATTCTTGGATAAGAAGCTTTGTGAGTATTCGCCTTTTCCTGCTCATTATCTCAGGCGGTGGTGCGCCCTCCGGTCCGTTCCATTTATTGGTAGAGGGGGGACAAGCAAACCAGCGCCTAAGTCTTATTGCTTTGCTTCTGGTTCCCCAACTTGAATCTGGAGTTCATACCGAACGTAACTCCTTGACGCTAGACTTCTGAAAAAATAAACCGAGAGCATTGATATACAGCGTGCCGTAAAATGAGGAAGGGATCATACCCGTTAGGGTTATGAGAAAGCTTGGCGCAGTCACAATGGATGCTGGGCCGCAGGCGGTGGAGAGGGGGTCTTAGTACTGTCCCATAAGCAACCCGAGCTACTCGGGCGGTAAGCTGCCACGAATCGACTTTTGTCGGCACTGGAGAAGCTTCTGGTGACTGCATCGCGAGTTGCCAGGTGGTTAGGGTCTGATATCAGCAACGGAACGGCGACATGTAAGTAAACACCATACCCCGTGTGTAAGAGTGCAGAAGTATCAGCATAACTTTTAGTGATGGCCACATACTGTACGCGCCATAAGTCTATGAAAGGAAATTTAGCGTTACGTTACTGACTTTAGAGCTAACACAAATAATCGCCCCTTTGTTATGCGTTACGCCAAAAAACTGAGAGGTAACAAAGGCCCGCGAGGCTCAGTTTTCCATTGCTCTCGATGTGGACCCCAAAAAGTACCCGAAATCATACCCCTTTTGTGCCAATTTAGCATCCAATTCTGACTTCTGAGCATTGACATTGAGTTTCCGCAAAAAAGCTCCCGGAAGTAGCCGGGGGCCTGGATAGGCACTTTTCTCCCCTGCGCTTTTATTAAGTTGAAGCTAAAATGCCGGAGTCTGAGAATGAGGCACGAGTATCAGACTCACAGTTAGATAAGCAAGTGGTTTGAGTCACACTTCTCTGCTTCAACTTCTGAGACTCAAACCGCTCAAGCAAGAATCCTATCATCCTAAGCATGGTTTCTCCTGGCATTCTTAACCCTGTTACAAGCCCATTGACTTCTGCAGTGTCTGGTGAAGGAGGAGGTCTTGATGTAGCCGGGGCTAGTCCTGCCGGTATCTCAGAGCCGACAGTTCAACCTCAGAACAATGTGAATGTTGGCGGCCGGAATGAGGCACGCGAGATATTCACTTGGCTTGTCACAGCTAGGAACATCCGCCTCAATCAAGTGATGTCTGAGATGGAGGTCAACAATGCTGTTAATGATTCGCTTGCCAATTGGGATCTCGCCAAAGGGTTAACTCATGCACCTGACAATCAGCCATCCTCTCCACCCTCCATAACTCTTCCCGGCAAGTCCAGTACTGCTAAACAGAGCACCACTGAGGTCAGGAGCACTGTCTTAACTTCAAGTGAGGCAGTGATCCAACCAGGCTGGAGTTTCGATGCCTTGCTGGCTAGTGGGGAGTATGCTGCCCCAGACCTTGTCCAGCATGTTCGTAACTTGCAGTATGCACCTCTCCCCATGTTTGCTGTCAAGGAGATGCGTGAACGCTGCCTGTCAAATATTGCCTACCCCACAAAAATCGAGGTTGACGTCATAACCTCAAAGAAGAAGACTGTTATCAACACTGATGACTTTGCCACAATGGAACGATCTATCACCTGTGATGAATTCATCGAATGTTACAAAGGTTTCACTCGTGTTCATCAGGAAGTCTTTCCAGCAGAGGTGCACAGTGACTTTTGTTGATACCAGCAACGCCTTTTCCTTCACGAATTCTTTGACTGCCCTGGTTTGTTCAGTGTCATCTCATGCTTTGATGCCTACATGCGTTTGACCTGGATACAACCACATGGCCGCTTTGCAATGGATAGTGATGACACCTTTCGAGTCCTGGAGCGATTTGATCAGGAGGTCCGTGAGGAATGTGAGGTGGACACACGTAGGTGGCTGGATTCCATGGATTGCCTGTCTGGTAGTTGTAGGGAGGATGCATATGGGGGTTCTCAGAGGCGCAGTGCCTCCCCTGGCCCGCGGTTTCATACAGGCAATGAGCGTGCTCCCTCCTCTGCTCATTGTGTCCTCTGTGCAAAGGCGGGACATTTGGCACCAACATGCACTGTCTGTTCCTCCAAGTGCACCTTCAAGAATGGGGCCCTCACTTCCAAAGCCAACAATCACTGTGTCTGTTTCTTATTCAACACCGCCAAAGGATGCATTAAAGGTCATGAGCACAACCATGTCTGCTCCATCTGCCTTGCCTCCACACACTCAGCTCAGAAGTGCTCTGTTGTGCTCTGAGTCCCCTATAACTCCTCTGCATGCAGATGCCTTCGCTTCTGCCCTTGACCATGCTCACTTATCCCTTCATTATCCCACTCTCATTCATAACATTATTCATGGTTTCCCAATTGGGTTGGATATGCCTCCCATTTCTGTCACATTCCTTCCCCCCAATCACTACAAAACCTCTGAAGAAGATCAGATTATACAGGCCAAACTGGACAAGGAAGTGGCACTTGGGCGCATGTCTGGCCCTTTCACTGTTCCACAGGCTGAACAATTCTATGGGGGTTCTTTCCAGACTGCTCCTCTGGCCATTGTCCCAAAACCAGGTGATGGTCCAGATCGCGATGCCAGCACCAGAGTATTTGCGGAGTTTATGGTGGCCATGAAATATCTCTACACATTCCGGATCGTATTTCTCTCGAGAGTTTTGGCTATTGTCTTGTACAGACTTGTTTGGGACGTGTATAAGATTGTTATGTACTGATGAGTAATTCCACAACCCAATGGGACGGCACTTGTATAATTGGGAGGGACAGCTCAGATTATGGCTGAATGGCTGGGTGGAAAGTGTCTGTATGCTTTGACTCATATAGTGATGTTTTGGGTGTTATGCTGATATTGGCACACCACGAGAGCGATGTCACTTGTGTTTGGATGGTAATGGTGCAGATGTGTTAAGAAGTCAATTGGTCTTGGGATGGTGCATAAGGGGTGAGCGCGGTAGATTGTAATTGTGCCAGATTGGCTCTTGGTGTTAGTGTGGGCGTGTCGACAACTCACAGGTATACGGTTTAAGATGCACTGTGTGTTTTGTTCATAGATGCTGTCCTGGACATGGCCTCCTGTATCGTCCCTTTGTCACTTGGGTTCTTGCCTTCCATTACTTGCGCTTCGCGTGGGGCTTCGGCATAAGGCTGCTCATTGACGCTTTGTAAGTGGGGTGGTCTCTAGCTCCCTTGCCTGGTGGCCCAATATGGGTGCATGCAGAGTAGTGATTGTGCGGTGTGCACTAATCTCAAGATGTCTGTTTTGAACAGGGACGAGACCAACCAAGCAACCTTGTATGCTATGGGTGTATGACTCGTCTCTGGGGATTTCCTTGTAATTCTCGACCTGCTGTAAATCCCTGGCTTGGCCGTGTCCTGGGCAGGCTGAGGTGACGCCCCTTGGTGTGCATCAGATGCTAACTCATCGCATATACCTCGTATTGGCATAAATGGACTATACCGCGACGTCTTTCTTTATCAATGTCGTATCAAGTGGGCGTAAGGGTTCTCATGAGCCTCTTTCGATAACCTCGCCGCTATACCAGTTATCTTGGTAATCCTCCCCCTGTGGTCTTAGCCCAAATATCGATATCGAGTCTCTAGTCTTGACCGATACAGATATCACGATTGTAAAGTCCCTCAGTATGTCGTAGTGCAATCGGTATGTTAATTGATCCAAAGACCCAAAAGATTTTGCATGTGGTCGAAGTTTCGCAAAGGGACAACGTTGGTCTTGTAGGGTTTCAATGGGACCGTTGCAAACAACAGCATGTCTCACTACCTGAAAGATGAAAGATGGATTGGTAATGAGATTAAGTGGAGACATGATTTGGATGTAATCGGTCAATAGATGTTGAATTTGTTTTTCGAATGATTTATCTAGCTCAGTCGCTTGCTGATTTAGTACTATATTTTTGTCAAGTCAATCCAGGTGATCCCTGAAGTGATATCTGTTTTTGTTTTATTGAGTGGTATGGTCGCTCCAGATATGGATGCATTCAATCTTCCACCATCTTCTACCTGTGCATCTTTCTGGAGCGGGTATGTGTTTCATTTCTCTCTGCGTTCCCCGCCCCCCGAGTGCCGTCATCTATGTATTGATCTTTTGAGTAATGTGGCGGGATGGCCGTTGGAGTCCTCTCACAGAAACTTTTAGGCAAGGCTTGGCGCGTGATATGTGTCTTCCCTGAACTGGAGTTGATCATCGGTTAATTGACTGGTTGGATGCATATGTTGACTGTCCACTCTCCTAGGTGGGTATCAGTGACTGATTTGTGTGGTGCGATTTGTGCGTGCCTGGCAGCTCGCCCATGGCTGCAGTAGGGTGTGATGTGGTCGCAAAGTTTGAATTGGAGGTTAGGAGGTGGAAGAATGGATGATGTGTCGGCGAGGTGCCAATTGGCCTAATGGAAACTTTGCTGGGTAAGAATGGATTCAGCAGCAGTGCAACGCTAGCATTATGGTTTGTTGACTACATTTGTATGGTTCGTGTTCTTTTGTTTCGAGGCGGTGATTAGATAGAGGTATGAGTTGGTCAATACGGTGTACATGGTTGACGGATCCGCTCTTTCACTCAGTGACTTATGAATTGTCTCTAATCAGGTGCGCACTTTCGCCTAATTACAGGAGGGTTGATGGCAAAGCTTTTGAATATTCACTCCTTTGAAGTATTTGAGAATCCGGGTATGGCTATGATTCAGGAGAAGTTATCGGAATGGGGTGATAGCAGCTAGCTCTATTAGGGTGTGCCTTGGATGGATGGGCCTTTCTCTTGCCTGCAGTTTTTATCGGATTCGCCGGAGATAGTGATTAGTATGTAGATGAAGGGAATCTGGTTTAGTGTGATGTATTTTAGCTATTAGTGAAACTGTAAGTGACTCGATGCCAGTCATATCATGGGGCCGCTCCTGACAGTCTCGGATAAGATCGAAGATCCCCCTCGTCCTTCTGACTCCGGTAAAGTGGGATAGAACCGGTTGCGTTATCTGTAAAGGTCTCTTTAATCGCCCATCCTTAGGTGTTGCGGCCATTAAGGTAGAATAAAACCCCTTTGCTCTTCGTGTTAGATTATTTTGGTCTGCCCCTGGTCTAGTAACTACAGAATCTATACTCAATCAATGGCAATCGCCATATGTCCGGTAAGGGAGCGAGTGACGTTTAAGACAATTGAACATGGATTCGTATATATCGTGTGCCCGGTATCCATCTCAATTATGTGGAGCAAAAACTATCACCATGATCAGGTCAAACTGATGGCAATTTCTTTCTGGTCTGACTTAAATGCTGCTTGGATTTCCTTTGCGTATGATAAACTCCGTTTGCAAAAGAGAAGGACCATGCTCGTAGTACGGCTTCTGGGCTTGCACACTGGCAGGTCCTGGTGTGAATAATAGTATTGTACACATTCTCGGCTTGAGGATTAAATTGAGATCGTGCTGCCCTGCTTCCTTCTCACGAGGTATTGCACTCTTGCCTGTTCTTGTCAACATTTCTTGCAACTACAGCACTAGCCCAAGATTGCAATGCATCTCTCTCACAAATT
>MU128949.1:65500-94207 GCA_014904985.1 Hydnum rufescens UP504 | reverse complement strand
ACCCTTGTTCTATCAGGCCTCGGCCAGCGGGCTATGGGCTGGGTAGCCAACCAGTGGCAGCATTGGCGCCCTTGTCAGCACCTGTCGTTCCCTCGCTCCCCACGTGAGTCCATGGAGTTGCCAATCCAGACTCCCCCTCCTCCTCCTCTACCCCCAGTCCCTGCATCCACATCACCTGTCCCAATCCGTACTCCATCCACGTCATTACGGTCATTTGACACTTTGGACACCTTTGGAGTACCCCAGCATACACTGCCTTGGAAGTACATACGCTAAGGGGGATACATATGGAAGTTGGGGCATAGCCATGTGGAGGTGCGCACAGGATTCGTAACACGGCTGCGTCAGCTTAGTGAGGCTTAGTGATGGTGGCTGTGGAGGCTGACTGATGGGCTGTGGAGCCGGCATTCTAGGAGGATCCGGAAGGTTATGGAAGACGGTGGAAGGCTCTGGAAGGTTGGAGGCTGTGTGCAGGAAATAGTATTTATAGCCCTTCGCAGTTGGGGGATCACCAGTTTTGATCTCTCAGGATTCCCACTGCGATAGGTGCGAGACTTGTGTGTCCCTGGTTGTGTGGTGTATACTCAGGATTCCCACTGCGATAGCGTGTGGTTAATTAATCTCTTTCCTCTTTCTGTTTGTGGCTTCGACGGCAGTGTCGCCCTGACACGTAAGGGTAAGATGGAGATTTATGTTCACACACAAAGGTGGTGGCAGATGAGCATTATGGCCATGTAGATCAATAAGGGTCCGTTCTGCTGCAAAAGTTCAGCCCTAACTTTTCCCCAACTTTTCTCTGGAACTTTTGAGCCAAACTTTCGGGGGGATCCGGAAGTTGGCCTCTTCAAAAGTTCAAACTCTGCTGTCACTACTCCAACTCTATAGTCACAAGACCTTGTACATCGGTAGCGGCGACAAGCGCCAATCCCCGACTCTAAAGCCGTTGGCGGGGATTTCGGGTGTTGCCGGTGCATCAATTGGCACGATTGCCTCTCATTCCTGATCACCTCTCGCTTGAGAATGCTGTGAAGTCACATTTCAACCGTCGATGATGGATGATATTGTGCCTGTAGTTTGTTGCTAAGGCATGTCCTTTCAGCTATGTTTGAATGTTACCAGAGCAGAGGCATCGTATTCTACGCTTGTCAGTTGTGTGAACCCAAAGGAAGTGGTGTCTCTATCTCGTCGAGCTCGTCATGTGTAATCATTCCTTCCGAGTCTCCAATTCTTTCCGGTAATCGGCAAGCTTCGCTAGATTGTCTCCTTTATCTACGACACCCCATATGTGCACACGCTTAGGTGTAGGTGCATGTGACTTCCTTGGCAACATGGTCGATGGTGACAGAAGACACATAGACATGTCTGCTAAGGTAAACCCTGAGAGTCCCAGTCGACCCAAGGAAGACTCTGAGCCTGACGAGACCAGTGCTTCCTCATCTGCCTTGTCATGGCTGCAGAGCACTAAGCCGTGGACGCACAGCCACAGATGCACAACCATGGACACAGCCATGGACATCAAAAGTGGTCTCGTGACAACGAAATTCCCTCTAAAACCCTCTCTTACGTAAACGTAAGAGTCGGGGATAATCATATCAATAATCAATTTTTGCTCCCGATGTGAGAGAGAGAATTTGATTTAGAGTGCATATAGGCAATGGAGGACACTGAGAGTAAGTGTCTGGAGCTAAATTAGACTCGTGGTCAGTCTTCCTCGGCTTACTGAAGGGCTGAGGGACCAGTAACGGGCAGGTTCTGTCCGGACTTATCCGGTCGACTAATCACAATCAGTTGACTATTGAATGTTAAAATGAATTGAATATTATCGGATAATACCCAGTTAATTTGATAATATTTATTTTATTTTAACATTTAAAGTCAACTGATTGTGATTAGTCGACCGGATAAGTCCGGACAGAACCTGCCCATTACTGGTCCCTCAGCCCCTCAGCAAGCTGAGGACGACTGGCCATGAGTCTAATTTAGTCCAGATGCTTACTCTCAGTGTCCTCCATTGCCTACATGCACTCTAAATCGAATTCTCTCTCTCACATCGGGAGCAAAAATTGATTATTGATATGATTATGTACAAGGTCTTGTGACTATGGAGTAAGTGACAGTGGAGTTTGAACTTTTGAAGAGGCCAACTTCCGGATCCCCCCGAAAGTTTGGCTCAAAAGTTCCAGAGAAAAGTTGGGGAAAAGTTAGGGCTGAACTTTTGCAGCAGAACACCTAAATAGCCTTGCTCAATTCTGTTCGGGTGGGTCTGTTCAGGTCACAAAATATACTTTTTTTAGTAGCCGTGACTAAAAATAAGTGTCAGGCACGAAATTTTTGTGCGAGGTGAACAGAAAGCGCGAACAGCCCAAACCTCTGTTCATGTCGTTGCGAAAATATTTGTTCAACTTTTAGCATCCGCGACCCTGGCAGTTAGTTGTAAAAGCTGTCATCCGTCAGTCGAAATTAAAATGCCAAACGAAAATGGCCGTTCACTGAAAAATCCCACTCATTTCTGAAGCCTGTTCACCCTCAACTTTTGGCAGAGAAGTTGCCATTTTCCTAATTATAGATGATCAAAAAAAAAAAAGTTGCAACAACGCAAACAGAATTGAGCGAGGCTAATAGTACATGATGGAAGAGGTGAAGCACTTCTACTCTTCTGGGACATCGATCTCTCCCGAGTTAATGGCGTCAATGATATCATGGGGTGCTCGCCCATCGATCGTGCATCCAATGCTCTGTGCGGTGCCAAGTACCTCCTTTACCGTCCCAGAAAGCTCCTTCGCCAGTGACTTTGGCTTCAAGACCCGTGCAATTTCAACGATTTCATCAAAGGCGATATTACCGGAGTGCTTAATGTTCTTTTCCTTTTTACGATCACGAGGGGGTTCTATAATTGGCAAGACGCAGGAGAACGTAAGAACGGATCCTATGCTCAGCAATGGCGGAGAACTATACCCTTAAGGGCACGAATGACAAGAGACGAGGCGGAGGGGACAACAGCGACCTGGGCTTGACGATTTTGGATAGTTAACTGAACCGTAACGCGAAGTCCTTTCCATGCGACAGTTGCCTTTGCGATATCTTCTCCAACCTTCTTTGGGGACTGACAATTAAGATGTGAGACGTGATGCATACTTCACAACAAGGAAACCATTGACGCACTAAACCCAAAGGACCAATTTTCGGGGCGAGGGCGGATGAAGCACCTACTTCACCACCAGTGGCCCGAAGATAGATGATCTTAATCTCGTTGGGATCCTAATGCATCGACAGTTAGCTGACGCAGGGAACCTGCCTCATTGTGACGAACTAACTATCGCAAAGAATCAGTCCATCAGTCGAAACGAGAACATGCAAATACTAACTTTTGGGGCCATTGCTGCCTAGAGAAAACAAAGTGGAAGAACGTGGAAGAGGAAGAGAATGCTTCCGTGAGCTGTATAGCCCCGGAATTCGCCGACTAAGCTACTTCGGTCATCGCCGAGAGCCTGGGCTTGAACTCGTTTCTACCAATCAAGATTACGATATGGGCGAATGGAGACGCCCATCGTGTCCACGGAGCCGCGAGTTGTGCCCTACGACTTTGAGGATTGCCCAATGGATGACCTTGTTCTCATGATCGGTGGGCTCTAAATTCCGGTCTAATTGCTGCAGCTTTGTTAAACTGTCATCATCCTCTAAGCCGATATGTTAGACAGGCTGCTCAAACACAATGACCAGATCCCCTTGATGCCGTACTGTCTTGTCTCTGTTTCGTCTTGGCCGTATTCCCTGATGAACACCTGCCCCGTAGTGAAGCTCTTACTCGATTCCATTCGCGGTCACCTCCTGCGATATCCGTTCTCGATTATTTGCGCCGAATCGTGAAATACACCAACCTCGAAGTACGTTCGCGGTTGTGCGTGAATCGTACTTTGTTTCTTACTATCTTGATCCCACCACCAGCGATCCTGTCTACTGATAACACTTCATTACATCGACCAAATGTGCGGGAATCTTCCCAGATTCACCATCTCATCGCTGACGGTCCATCGCTTCATTATCGCCTCGGTGACTGTCTCCACAAAGGCCCTATGCGATGCATTTGGCACCAATAGTCACTACGCCAAGATTGGCGGTATCAGAGTGGGCGAATTGAACGTCCTCGAGCGCGAGTTTTTGGCTTCCCTCGATTGGCGTCTTGCAGTCAGTGGTCTTTGGATCATTTTCAACCCAACGTTCGATAACCTCCATTTATTTCCCAAGTGTACACGTGAACTATTACAAGCGTATTACGTCAACCTCGCACGTTCGCATTCCACAGGCGCATTTAGAGTCGCAGACCCTCCGAGCCCGCCCTCTGTATCAATATCAACATCCTCATCTCCGCCTCCCCAAGCAACCCCACACCCATTGGCAATGCCTCCGCGGTCCGCTCCCCCCGTTTCTCCTTCATCTCTGCCAGTTCATGAAGCAACTGGTCCTAGCGACGTTTCATACACGTCTTCCTTACCCGCGCATCTGGCTAGCAACCCTGAGGGCCGTATTGAAATAGACCCAACAGGAAATGTTCCTATCGTTGATCACGCCAAGCACGAACATCCCGTCGAATCAGCCGGCAATGACGACCTCCCTGCAATCGAGTCCTTAAGCGCACGTACTACTATCAGCGAGGAAATCGTCGTGGATGTCCCCGTTCCCCCGCCACTGAACACTCAACCTAATTCACCCATGTCTATGACAGCAACTGCAGTCACCTCTCCCCCTCCAGTTCCTAACCGACTAACGGCCTCTCCGCGCAGAAATTCGAAGCGTCGACAGAGCGTAACTAGTTTACTGGATTGCGACGGTATTGTCGGGCCACAAGTGCGGCGGCGACGTGTAGAAGCCCAAGTAGCGGCTGCCGAAGCTGCAGGGTAACAGATTGTATGGGCTGTATTCAGACAATAGATGGGGGCTTGACATGATTGCTATTGATTTGTATTTTCTCGAGTAATTCCCCCTCCCTACGGGATTGGGCATTACCACCTACCGCTCTATCAATGTACGGGCGCGTAAGTGTAGCTCTATGACATTTCAGTGTAGCATAAGCTACTCCCCGTCGAGCCCGCATTTCGTATTTCAGTATGTCTTAAATCCCTCGACAGGATTCAGAAACCAGTGCCGTCGCCTTTCGTGTACGCGAATATAGATACATAAATATCAGTACAACGTATATGTACATCTGAGAGTGCAGTGCCCATGCGGATGAATTGGGATCCGTGCCTGCGCAGGGGTCGTAGTTACCACCCAGGGCCTGGGCTTTTAGGCAGTTTTTTTTGGCGCAGATCCGCTGGTGATACATGCTAAAAACGACGTTGACAGCCGGATCATGCAGGATCAGAACCGGGACCACAGGGCTCTTCAACGCGGGAAGCCGCTCCACATGGTGGGTTGGATTCGGGTACATGCTCGAATTCTCTTCTATTACTATTGTCAAGCTTTGGTGGTCTTTCGGCGATTATTATTGTGTCCTCTTCGTCTTCTTCTTGAAGCACAGATCCGAACATGGCGCACACCTCGTTCATCGTCGGTCGATTAGACGGGTCGGGTGCCCAGCATTGTGACATGAACAAGTCGAGAGGACAGGGGCCATCCGGCCATTCGTGCGGCGATTCGTGCTTCAGGATGGCCTGGCTGATCAGGATTACGTTGCGGTCGTACCTTTCGTATGGCTTTTGATCGTACAGAACCTGGCCACGACTGTCAGAAATGAAATTTTTCCGCGAAGGGGCAAAAGTCTGGAACTCGGATCCCCACCTCGAGGCAGGTGCATCCATACGCGTACACGTCCGCCTGTGGGGTGCGACGATGACTGATGGCAATCTCAGGGGCAAGGTATGCTGTCGTTGCGGCGAATGTCGACGATGTGTGGCCTGTCGGCAACCCATCCAGGATGATTGACAAGCCGAAATCGCACAGGAGGGCTCGACCATCTTCCCCGATGAGTACATTGTCCTAGCAGACAGGGACTTCGGATCAACAGCCAGCTTACTATCTAGAACAGTCTATTCGGATACGTACCCCCTTGACATCCCCGTGTATAATTTGGGGATCCAGGTCGTGGAGATAAGCGAGTCCTAATGCAATATCCAGGCACTGATAAGAGTGATCGAAGGGTGAATGAGGGAAATGAGAGATCTCTTCTCTTGGGGCACGATAAAGGATATCAACCAACCAAGCGCTTGCGATTCGCATGGGGGTAATTCGCCAGGAACTCGCTGACATTCCCATGGGGGTACCAGTCTAATACCAGACTGATCGACAGCATTCCATAGGCATTTTCGATGTTGTAGCCACGAAGGGCTGCAATATTGGGGTGTTCAAGGCGGCTCCACGTTCCCATCTCACGTTTCATGTGCTATACAAAGAAACAAACGCAAGCTGAAGTACTTTCAATCAGGCGATCAAACGCGTATTAAAACCTTGAACATCGTGTCCACCGATGCGCGTTTGGTCCTGGACGATACCCCTCGCAATGTTTTTAGGGCCACCTATGACAACACATATCAGAATACACGATAGTGACGAATCACGAAGACCCATCTCACTACTTCATGGCATGAATGCCCCGGCCGCCGTAGGTAGGCACGAAAGACCTCGGAAAATCCTCCTCCGCCAATGTGTTTCCTCCCTTCCAATGGTATAAGACCCGTTAGATCTTGGATGCAGTCCTCAAACGAAGGAGACCGACGTAGGACTGCAGGTCCCTCTTCGTCCCTTTCAATACACGTGAAAGATGAATGGAAGCTGGAGCTGTCTTGAGACTCTGTTGACGATGTGTTCAAGTACTTGAGACTGAAAATGCGATCTGGAGCACAGTCAAAAACACGTTTGATAACATGTACCTGTGGGTCACAGTGCATACATACCGTCACGCAGGGTGCTTGAGATTTGCAAACCCTCTAAGCACAAAGCACACTCTCCGATATCAAGACACATTGTAGGCTAATGAGGGTGTGCAATCTTCGCTCTGTCCAGGACTGGTCGGGGGGAGGATAAGGAGTGGGTAATGAGACTTCCTCGAACCTCAAAACGCAATATATGCCGTGTGGAGTTCAATGCAGGAGGGTGGCGATCAACCGAATGCGAAAACCAATGCGAGACTGAACATTCTCAAAGGTGCTCCCAGTGCGGAAAAGGGGTGATTTGATTGGAGTCCCAAGGAATTGGACAAATAAAAGGCTACACGAGCATAAATCACCTAGGAGCAAGCAATGGGGTTCTCTCCCAGAAGGCCAACGTACACAATATATATCGCCGCATCGTTGCGACAACCGAAAGTTTGGCCAAGAAGATGGACCAAGTACAGTACCCCAGAGAAAGAAATGGATCGCCTTGAGGGAAACCCCGTGTGTACGGTGAAGAAACCAATGCACCAACGTCAGTAGTTGAATCGGATATCGCCGGTCGCATGCCTCAATGAGGCGCACTTTGAAGCACGCCACACTCCGCTGACTGGGCAATTTTCATGTATCCTGGGCGTGCTTCACCGCAATTCGCCCACGGCCACCTCAAGCCTCAAGCGTATGGCGTAAACGCCGCAATTTACAGCCACACACATGGCTTTAGTGCTCTTTTCTGGCACACGTTTATGCGTCATTATCGAGGTACTGGGCTCACAGGTCCCCAAAAATCCCCCCTCATTTCTTTCATTCGATTCTGGGCCCATCGTCCCTTATCTCTAATATTTGCAATCATAATCATCTAGCCTCATCGCTCACCCATGGCCACGCAGCAGCTTCCTTCTCCTTTTCTCCTCGCCCCTTGGGTCATTTTCTCTCAGGGATAGGGGGGGGGTGCGGGGGGCGATTCTATCAATCGTGGTCCACAGGCGTTAGGGGGCCATGTCATAGCAACGGAGACTCTTGCATACGCAGTCTGGTCCCCTTTCCTATTCTTGGCCTCCGCCATGATGGACCTGACGCGATTCTCGCGCCCTGCCACGCAAGCTATCGTATGCATTCACCACTGCCCCCTCGGCCGCCGATAGAGTCACGCCTAGCAAAATGTTCTTTCTTGCCGCATGTAGTCTTTCTAATCAACACCGACATCAACAGGGTAACGGGGCTATGGGCTATCTCTATACATAGCCTTAACAATGACCCTCAGCAAAGCGTGCGCACCGCGCCCTTGATTTTGACCACCCACACATCGCATGGACAGAGGTGACTAACACGGGGAGATAGACCATGTGCAAAGCACCCTTGATTCATTCATGACCATCGATCTCGATCTGGCCTTTGTCCAAAAAGAAAAGTCGCCTTGTCCTTCACCTGCCCGACGATCAGATCCGTATCTCCCGAGATTGGGATTCTTCATCGTCACCAAAACAACCAACTGACCTGGCTCAATGTTGCCTGTGGAACAATCGCGATCACTCTTGCGTATCCACTCCGTTTTAACAATCTCTCGGCACACCTCATTATCCCCCCCCCCCCAAAAGATCGGCGTTTACTTTTTTCCTCGAGGCGCCACTTGCAAAAACTGAAGATGCAGGTATCACATTGCGGTCTCGCCGCGCAATTTCCTTGCCAACTCATCTCCCCGATACAGGACCATTTAAAAATCGACTGTAGGCTATATGTATTGCTGGCTATACTAAGATATCACTTTTCCCAAGTCTGGAACAATAAAGAAAAAAAGATCGAGCAGGGGAGGGAGCTAGGTTTGCATGCGAGGGAAGAAAACAAACAATGCGGTAAGTTGTTGGTGATCACGTACATAAGAAAAATGCCAAAAAAAGAAAGAGATAGAAAAGACAAGTTACAGAGAGGAAAGAACGAGGGAGTGTGGCGCAGGAGGGCCCAAGGAGAATGAAGCGCAAAGAGCGATGATATTCAGGTGTCGGAAAAGAGATAGATGTATAAACAAAGATGTAAGGTGGTAAGTGGTCGAGACGCAGACTGCTTTAAGAATGGAGGATAAGCTTGCTGAAACCCTTAGGGAAGCGAGGGGAGGAATCCTGATGTACAAAGATACAAGGATAATTTGTCGTTTTCGAGTGCATTTTGCACCTTCGGTTTCGTTGGGCTTGATTGTTCAGGACGACAAGAAGTCGGAAGAGGATAGACAACAGGCAGCCATAAATCGGAAGTGGATGGATTTGGAAAGTGTGGATAGATGACAAGTGTGCAACGGCATCCAAAACCACGCACTCGAATCCTTCCTACCTCCACGACAACAAAGAAGAATTCACTCCCGACCGCGACTCGTCTTCAACGCGGAAAGCATCTTCGCCAGCGTATTGATCTGACCCTTGCGAACCCTCCCAGACTGATGGTCATTTTCCGCATCTGAGTCGCTACCACCGCCATTGGAAGTTACAGGTGACGTAGGCCGTCTCGGGGCACCGCCGTCTTGGGTCGCTCGGTGATGGTGTCGAGAGCGGGCTTCGGTTGTTTACGTCGACGGACCGGTGGTCCGCCAAATATATCTCCTGGGAGCTGAAAAACCATTGAACTCATCACTCAGTCAGGAAATGAAAGTCAAGCGTACCATCTGACCGTTGAGGGGCGGACGCATTTGTCTCGGTAGTTCACCCAGTTCCCAAGGAACGCCATGCATATCTAGTCGCACATCGCTCGTCTGTACATGAGAAAATGCAGAGGGAACAACTACTCACTCTTGACATTAGGAGGAAGTGGCCTTGGAGCAGACCTTGCCGCTTTTGTAGTCTTGGGCGGAGCGGGAATGTTTTGGGTTTGCACCTGCAGTTTCTTATCGGCCTGTAAAACGCCGGCAGACCCACCGATGTTGAAACTGGAACTAGCTGAAATACTGGTGGCAAACGTAGAGACGCTGCGCTCGCTACTGTTGCTGAACCTGGTAAACGTGCTGGACGCCGATGAACTGGTCACCGAAGGAGGCGGCGGCTGGCGCCAGTTGGCATTGGTGGTGGCTGATGACCGGATAGTGTAATTACTGATGGTGGATGGGGCTGGGCTTCTATCCCAATTGCTGCGACCTCGGACAGGCGAGGTGGTATGATCCACGGGACCCCGATGAGCCTCCAGCCTGCGACCACGCCAAGCGCCCGCGCCCGTCTCGCTATCAATCGATGAGGTCGAATTAGTGGAAGCGGTAGAATTGGCTTCGGGAACTGGAGGCGGCTTCTGGGCATCATTCCCGGACGGACCAAGCGCTTTGATTATCGAAGAAACGTTCTGTGCTGCAATCGCCTGATTCGTGGGAGATATGGTGTCGCTAACGTCCTTTCGACTGAAAACATTCCACATGGATGGCTTTTTGATGATCGCAGGGTTCGTAAGTGGTGGAAGTGGGGGAACGTCGTTACTGTCCTCGCCCCCGTGGGTGCGACGACGAGACCAACTGCGGGATGTGCTTCGAGGACGTGAATTCGAAAGGGACGACTTCTTGCTCGCGCTCACTCGACTGATCTCACGAGCCAGAACCTGAGCACCTTGCGCGAGGTCTTCTAACCGGTTGTCTGCATCAACATCGGCAGCAGGCGACGACAGACCAAACGACGCCGGAGCCGATGTCATAATAGGTGAAGAAATCGCTGACGGGGTGGAGGGAAGCGAGTGACCTCCTTTGCCCTTACGAGCACCACGTTTACGGCGCCTCGTCCGCGTGGAGTCCTCTGCAGCGGCAGAACAAGCATCACAGAGAATTTGTTCACCGATCCTCGAGTCGTGCTCAGGAGAATACCGTAGGAGGTCGTCTAAAATGACATTTGGCCCAGGAGAGGAAGGATCTTCATCCTCCTCGTCGTCATACTCATCGTCATGACGATGGCGACAATCGGGTGAATGACTAAGACGTGGGGCGGGATCAAGATCCGGGAGCGAAGAGACAAGAGGACTGATGTGGTTTGGTTCGCCCATTGCGTGGGGGAGATTTCTGGCCCAGTACCCGAACTCCCGCGCAGTAACTCTAACACGCTCCTGATCGTGGGTAGGAAGGAGGCAAAACACGCGGTTGGCGAGAAAATCAGCGACTTCATAGGTCATGCCAGGGGAGCGCTGCATGAGGAAGGCGATAGGCTGAGCGCGATATTGGTCAAAAACCTCGTTACCGATGCAAGGGTCCGACCACAAATTATGGTGATACAACCTGGCAGTCACAGAATCAGTTGAAGGAAAAGACGGGCGTTGAGGTTAGCATACATATTTATTAGTACGATTCCAAGGCTCCATATATCTAGAAAGAAACGTGAGCATGTGGAACGCATCCAAATGGGGAAGGTCACGAACCAGCAGACTGCGTAGCGTAAGTTGGGCCAACATTGTTGCGACATTCTACGTCCACGTAGAGTGGATCAGCCTACGCACGTTTATAACATGTTGAAGAGAAGCCAAACACACCGTAACTCATGTACGGAGCACTACCACAGTCCATATCGGACGAGTAAAGGTCCTTGGTAGCAAGTCCAAAGTCACTGAGTTTGACAACGACACGGCGCTCCAACTTGCCATTGGCACCTCGGCCTTGTCCGTCCGTTACAATAAAATTCTCGGGCTTGATGTCGCGATGGCTGACGCCCTGTTCATGGCATGCCTGGTCATGAAATTACGTGAGCGGGTAATTAGCAATCAAATGATGACGTGTACTGACCTGGACAGCTTCACACATCTGAGAGAACATGGAGGCAATGAGTCGCAACCTTCCAGGCGAAAGAAGCTGTCCAGGATGAAGCGAGGAAAGTAGGGATGGAGTTGGAGGGGTATTTGTGAACGTGGACTGTTGGCTCGCGACAGCATCCTGGGATGCGAGATCGAGATCTCCATTATCGCGGGACTGCTCGAGGAAGTAGAAGAGATCTTCTCCAGGAACATATTCGAGCACAAGCAAAAGATAGGAGTCGGTCTCAAGAGTCCGATGTAAGGTAACAATATTGTGATGCAAATTAAGAGACTGGTGAATAGTGGCCTGAAGAACTGATGGTCAACGCATGAACGGCCCCAGAACGCAAGCGGGGACAGTGACAGACCTCCACCATCTGCACCTTCAGCTCGGTGAGACTCAGGTTGGCCTTGGACAAACATTTGATGGCGAACTCTCGCCCGTAGACCCGGGACGAACGGGGCGCAAAGTCGAAGTCACCAAAGGGGATGTCTTGATGAGCTGAGGGACTCTCGTATCCGCTAATGATCTCGCGGACAAGGAAGACAACTGCATAACTTCCAGTTCCAAGTTTTCGAAAGACTTCGAACTTGGCACTGGAGAGTTGGCATGGGTCACGAAATGATGAGAGGGTAGCGACAGGTACAGGTCTGATGGTCTCTCCTCTGAGGACAATACCCTCGCCAAGGACGTCACCCTCGGACAAAATGTCTTCATTGAGTGGTATAAAAGCACGGGCTTGCTGTGCACGGGAGCTAGCGAGACGAAGGGACACTTGCAGAGAATTGCGACGGGAAGAAGGCGCAGACGGGAAATCGGCAGGCTGGGGGCGAGCAGGGGAACGTGGGGTATTGGGGGAAGTTTGCGCGGAGGAAAAGTTGGAGAAGGGAGACCGAGGGAAGAAGATGGAGTCATAGGGACAGAAGGGGGAGGCATGGAGGAGCGGGGGGATGGAATCATGGGCACCACGCTGGGAGGCATATCCGGATGCTCATCCAACGCTGGCAAAGCCGGCAGTTTGGAGACCACATTGAGAGCATCGGGTATAGGATGAGCGACAGGGGGACCTGATCCTGCTATGCGTGAAGGACGGCTCTTTATTGACTGGCGGGGAGCGGGCGAAACGGCTCTACTATGCGACGGGTCGTAAGAAGATAACGAAGAGATATCCAATATCTGGAGAAAACACCCTAAGGAGGGGATCAAGCACATAGGGGGCAACCACATACCGGTCGCCAGGGGAGCTGAGGGCCTGACATTGGGACTCGACGCAGTCTCGAATCCGTCGAGCTCGAGCTGGAGGACAAGTGCGCTTCGCCGCAGAGAGGTCACGATAGCAGTTGGAGGACACCAGAGAGGGTGCACACGTCCACTGGACGGGTGCAACCTGGCGAGCCAAGGGGAAGAAAGGGCGAGAAAGATGAAGACGAGGAAGAAAAGAAGAAGACTTTTGAGGGGAATGGACCAGAGATCAACTTGCGGCAGTGACCGCGTGCTCCCCCTCATACTCCTTGCAGCCACAAGATTAGTATCAGATGATTATCCCGTGCAAAGCCCTCGAAAAATATTACACAAAAATCACTAGGCTTCTGGTTTCCAACGTCGCCGGCCCCTCAGTCCGTCCTAACCCTGCACTTTTTGCCCTCTTCGTCGCCGTCTAGAATCCGGAAACTGCGTGCTCAGGAACTCCATAATTTGACAGTTGATTGGAGCGCGTGCTACTCAACACCTGAACTATTACATAAGCAGACATGCGCAGTCTCTCCTTCCTAGATTGGAATCCCTCTGTATAATTAATTACAACGTGAACGGCTAACCCAGGTTACGGCCTTTGGGTCCTATCGTACTCCATGAGAAAGAGAGGGAGTCTAGTCTCTGACAGACCCCATTATACCCCCATTTGTCAGCTTGGTCATGATCCGTTGCAAGCTGTAATCAATCTTGGGCGAACGTGGAGGGCAACGTCAAGGCTCAATTTAAGCCATCATTACATCTGCCTCGACCTCAGAATCTGCGGACAAAACCTCGGTCCATCTCCTCTCCAGCCGGTCTCGAGCATCCCCATCTTTCATCGCCCCCAGTGTCCGTCGAATCACCGTCCCGGCAGCCTCCCCGTCCCCAGCATCTCGTAGCAACCATGTGGCCCAAGTAAGCCCAGCTCCCTCGATATCGCTTCCACTTCGCCACCGCTCGTACAGGAACTCCAGCACCTCACGCACGCTTCCATCAAGCGCGGCCTCACAGGAGAATGCAAGCTGATGAAACGTTGCAGAGGGTCGATACGTCGTGAACAACCGTTTCAGATCCTCCTTTCGAGCTGATGCTTCCATCTTGGGATGAAGCGCCTTCAAATACTCGATGAGAACCATATCATGCAACGCCGTCGATGCGTGTCGCATGCTCGATTGCAGCAAGTCCTAAAGCAGGAATCAGGGACTCATTAGCGCGGGGAGCACACACGCACTGAATGGCGTGGCTCACCCCATATATCTTTTCCACGGGTATTTCAAGGGTTGTCTCCACACCCCACAGCCACAGTTTCTTCAGATCTTCTGGGGTGCCCGTTGCTGACCGTCGGGCCTCGGCCCAGCTCGACCGGATCTCATCAATATTACCAGCTTGCCTTTCGACTTCGAGACGAGCTAGCCATACCGCAGTTGATCCAGAAGCTGGGTGGTAGATGGCCGAAGTGAATTTCCGTGCCATTCGTACAACCTTATCGAGACTAGGCGGCGAGGGATTCAAGGGGCTGACAGATAGCAACAAGCATGTCGAAAGCAGCCCCGGGGAAAGATAACTCTTCTTTGCCACTTTGGCTGGAACAGATTGCAAGGAAAGGATGAGGTATCGCCTCTGCAACAGAATAATCGGGAGGCCGTTCGGAACAAATAATCTTGATGTGCAGAGGGACATACCAAATTACTTTCTTCGACTTTGGCTAACCATTCCTCCACCCAAATGGCATATATATCGCCAACCTGTTTGGCAAGAGCCTCGTTTTGGATTGCTTCCACGAGTTCTTCGTTGGCCTCTTTCACTCGTTCGACGAGTTTGGCCCCCTCCAGATCCGCAGTCAGTCTCCGTGTGGCGCGCAAGAAACGTGCCTCCGGATCCGCCGGCAAGACTCGCGCCAGATGTTCATGAAGCGCATCCAGAAATGAACCACGTAACGGCGTCGGGAAAGAAATCAAGAGGTCTTGTAGTGATTTGAATAGAGGAATCGTCGGCAAAGCTATGTCCAACATGTGAGAATAAGCGTAGGGCCGTAGGCTGTGTTTATGTCGCTACATACCTTTTACAGCATTTTCCAATACTGTCTGTACAATCGC
Organism: Hydnum rufescens UP504; assembly: GCA_014904985.1. Taxonomy (NCBI): domain Eukaryota; kingdom Fungi; phylum Basidiomycota; class Agaricomycetes; order Cantharellales; family Hydnaceae; genus Hydnum; species Hydnum rufescens. Next base: position 79,271 of record MU128949.1, on the reverse strand, counting down.
TCCACGCATGATCTCCCTGCGCGAAGCTTCGGATTCATTTTCTCCCTCTGCATTGGGAGGAACATCCCCATCTTTGGGAACGATCCCTAGGATCTCCCAACGTCGACGAAGCGTCTCGATATAACTGAGCTCCATTTTTACATACTCTGTCCACAGTTCCACACTCTCTGGGTTCAGTCGAATACCCCGCTGGAGAAGAGCACGACCTGCAGAAGGCGACAATTGCTCGAGTTCGTGAGATGATGCGAGAATATACAACGATGGTGCCGTAGGATGCAACTGCAATGCTCTAAAGGCGCAATTGTTTGACTGGGAAAGTGGCTTGGGAAAATCAAAATCCCCACTTTACCTTGCACACAATCGACCCGCAAGACCTCGAGCCCCCTCCCGCTTCGCAAGTTGGATATATTGTACCCATAGGCCGAGATCACTTTTGAATTTTCTGACAGCACGTTCAAATATAAAAAACTGTTTTCTAATTAGTGCATAATCAGAGAGAGACGATGGGCCAGAAAGATCTGTCGAAAGAAACGTCACCAACAAAAAGACAAACATTTGTATATCCACGTACGAAGTCGCTCGACACGCTTGCGGCGAAGGGCTTCCAGATTCATTTCATAAGCTACATATCTGAGATAATCTGATTTCCTTGCGATGCGACGGACGAGGGCAGACTCGAAGGCATTGCGCCGCTTGACAATGTGCTTGATCTCCTCCTAGCATGAGAAATAATGAGCATATTAGAGGAGCACAATTTTTTTTTGTCATTTCAGGCACCTTGGAGAATATACCCTTCTCGAGAAATTCCTTAAGCTCTGGGATGGACCTTTCTTGGAGATACTGAGCCCTTTCCATTGGAGACGGGGATTCGGAGATTTGCCGAAGTTTGGATCCGATTTCCTACTTTGTATCTCGTCGACATCGAGCGATGCCTGGGACGGCTACGACGACTGCAAGGCACCCCCACTTTGCCAAACATCATCGAACATCGTCAAAACTCTCGGCCCAGTCTAGAAACACTAGCGCGACGAAACTCCAGGCTGGTCACGTCGGCGCTGGCCACAATCTAACGCTAACAGCCCTGAAGGGCCATGGGAACCCCATGAAGCGTACAGAGTCTGCGACTAGTGTGCATTCAGATCACACCGCTGTCTCGCGCACCAACGGTCATACTGTACGTCCACCCCTTTAGTGTACGTACCCTATCAGTTTCGTTTATCATGATGCTCCCATAGAGGCCTGCTCTGGTCACGCGTAAGTCTAAAGAGGCTGAGCAGCCAAAGAAACCGAAATTCGTCATGCCAGATGAAGTTCTGGATGGCGATGAAGAGGAAGATGATGAAGATCAATGGGTGTCTAGTGGTGTCGTTACTCCAGATGATAGAGAGCCACAGCAACCGTCTTTGCCTCCAGGACTGAATGCAGCGGCTCTGCCTGTCGAGTATGCTCCATTACCTAACCCAGAGCCTCCAAGTCCTGTTGCGGGTCCCAGCTCTGTACCCATATTCGATTCAGTGGTTCACAACGCCCATCGGCAAACAACGGATGGCCGTAAAACAGCCCCACCCTCCCGGCCCCCTTCAATTATTGCTATTCGTTCATCACGTCCATTCTCGATGCATGGTCCACCAAGTTTAATTCGGACATCCTCATTTACTCCGAATAAAATCACTGCACCTCCTCTCACAACTCCCTCCATAGCGAATGCCGAGATAACGAGTACAAATGGGCCTGAGGGGTCGCCTCCGATGTCTAGTCCTGGTGTTGCTGTGACGAGCACATGGGCCCCTTTTACGCCAATACACAGTTCCCCACCAACATCCCCCAGGTTAACCAATGGTTCGGGGGCGTCTCAAATTCTTCGTCGTGCTTCTGTTTCCTCTACACGATCGAGTGCGACAATTTCCTCTCCTTTCTTTCCACGGGAACGTAAAACATCAACGTTCTCGACGGTCTCCATGAACGCCACCGGTAAACGCGCCTCGGCGGCGCTGACATCACTCTCGTCTATTCCTAATGCTCGTACAACTCCACCCCCATTAGTTTCGCACTTCCCCCCACGCCCATTGGGACGCCGGAGGATGAAGCCTTTACTCTCCTCCCCCCACCGTACATGGCTGCCCATATGGCCGTTAGGGCCTTCCACAGTCCCTTACAAGATGCGTATACGCGCGTCGTTCTGGACAGACCCAAGCTATCACGATGACCCGACCAATGATTGCCTTGGATATGCCCAACAACGCTCTCGTACCCCCCCACATAGACATTCATACAGGCTTTTCTCTTTTCATTTCTCTTCAGCCGCCGGGTTGTGCATAATAGGTATTATTGGACGGATTGGCTGTCTCTGCCGATGTATTTTGCATTCCAGGATCTCTTCGGTGGCTGAAATAGTCCGCATGGTCGTGTGACTGTGATCGGCAGTGAGTAAGAGCTTTCCAATTGGCTGTTATGGTGTTGGCGATTCTCGAATGTCAGCCTCATACTATTGATGCCACAAGTAGTTACGGGGAGGCACAGGGTACGGGTTGCCTATCGCTCATGTATTCCATAGTCCGTTGGCGTTCAGGGGAAACCAGGAGCGATTGCTGCTATACATGACTATACAGTGCGATGGCATCTGGGACGAGTCGAGAGACCCTGCGTTCATTGGGTGGTCTTCTCGTGCGTGCTCACGGTCGATCATCACGACGACATGCTCTGGAAAATCTTTCCGCACGAGGCAACGATTGTAATACAGAATAGCTCGAAATTGATCAAGCGGTCCAGAGTCGGAGATTAGCGATTTTCGCCGCTACCAATCAGCTGGTAACGTGACGTTGCGGATGAGCATGTTTTCAAGAGGGGGATTAGTAGCAGCTATCTCCCTCTTGGTTCTGCCTTGGACAGGCCATGATTTAGGTTTCCCCACCCTCTATGCCTCGGCCGGCTTTTCTCTCATCGCGCTTGTCTCTACCATGAATCTCGTCCCTTTACTTGGACCCACATTCGTAGAACGGAACCTCAAGGGAAGGGATAGACTAAAGAGAAACCAACTGGAAATGTGTTTGATCAGCCCCCTTTTATTTCTTTTCTCTGCGTTGCTCATTCTCCCTGTACAGCCCGGAGAGCATGGGCCTCATATGTGCCTCCATTTACGCTCTCCTATTGACCCTCTTCATTCCCTTCCTTTTTACCGACATTCTAAGGCCCCAAGAGAATCCAGGTGCCCTTGGGAGCCCGTTGCTATCTGTCGCTCGAGAACAATTCCCTCACCAACAAGTAAAGTCCTCAATCCTATGCCAGCCTCGTCTTTATCTATCTTGCTGACGCAGGCTGTAGCTCTCTGTGTATCTCTCCGCCTTGCTTTGCTTGCTATCTGCTACAATCCTTGGTTTTCTAGATGATGTTTTCGATATCCGGTGGCGTTACAAGCTGCCAATCCCCCTCATCGCCTCAATTCCTCTGCTCCTTGTCTACCACGCCGAACACGGAAACACTCACATTGTCCTTCCCAAATTCATTCGGAATGTGTTCGGACATTCCGTCGTCGATCTAGGTGTGTCTATCGTGAGGAAGAGGCAACGACTCCTTGTTCATTACCGATTTCCAAGGGCCATTATACTACCTCTACATGTCTCTGTTGTCCACATTCTGCACCAACTCGATTAATATCTTGGCCGGCATCAACGGTATTGAAGCCTCTCAGGCCCTGATTATCGCATTGTCCATTGCACTGAACGACTTGCTTTATCTCCCTCTCCAATTTTCATTGGATTTCTACGGCTTCACTTTCGGAGGCGTATATCGTGCCGGAATGGCCCTCGGGAGCCGAGAGTTGGTCGAACGCCACCTGCTTAGTCTTTACTTTATGTTACCACTCATCGGCGTATGCATTGGGTTCTTACGTCACAACTGGTACGTACTATACGGGGCTTGACGATGCCGGAATTCCTACGCGATTGTGCTGCATTGGCTTAGAAACATCTCACACAGGTATCCCGCTCGTGCATTTCCTGGTGACACATTTTGCTACTTCGCGGGCATGGCTTTTGCAGTTGTAGGAATAATAGGTCATTTCAGCAAGACCTTACTCCTGTTCTTTATCCCCCAAATCTTTAATTTCCTTCTGAGCTGTCCGCAATTATTCGGCCTGGTGCCATGTCCACGACATCGCATGCCTCGGTGAGCCCATTGCACCACTTGACTATATACCACGCAATTTCCTCATTGGTCCTTACATGTTAGGCTTGGTCCATCCAACTCGCCTTTCATATACCCCTCCACTGTCGACTTCGAGCATCCACCGCGCCTCCACACACGTCTCATCCTCTCGTTCCTCTCGCTCCTCGGTTTCACCCGCCTAACGCGCCATCCAAAAACCAAGACCATATTATCCGCGACGAATCTCACGCTATTGAACACTGTCCTAGTCGTGCGCGGGCCGATGTCAGAGGAGAGACTCACATTGGAATGCATGGCACTGCAAGTGGCGGGGAGTATGATCGCGTTCGGCATACGATATGGACTGGCTGGAATTTTCTACGACGGGGACCGAAGATGAATAATCCAATGCGGAGAGGTATGGGCTGGTTTCGCTAAGGCGATCATGTGAGGGATATGAAGCCAAGAGGGCGAGCGTGGAACCGCAGAAATGCGATTGAAAGATATCTATGCTTCCTGTGGCCTCCGTCGCCTCAATTATCGTCTCTCTACTGGATATCCGTTCAGACTAGTAGTAACTGGGATTCTGTAATTTTGAAGTGGTATTCGGGATTTCGTTATGTGACGAGTGAGTTCAAGGAGGTAACGGGTGTAACCGTTGAGAATACTCTCGTTGAGGCGCTTCGACAGCTGCAACAACCTCATGATCGTATTCGTGTTCCTCGTGCCCCAGCCGATCTACCCGTCCTGGCCAATGTGGCAAGAGCTCGGATTGTCAAACAGGACGTCTACTTCAGTTATAATTCGTACTGGCGATATGCGCGGTCGACGCGTAACTCAAGTGTGTTCTTCATTATAGGAGGTAAGAATGACCACCCTGCCACCTTGGCGGATTTAGGACGCGCGGTGGTCTACGAACACCCGGTCACCCGTGCTGTAGCGATGGGAGGAAACCAGGGTACATGAAGAGCACACTTTCTAACTCACATCTCGTATTAATATTGTGCGAAGCTATCGCTCCTGCCTGGTTTGCCCCTGTGCAGCAGCTGCTCAACAATATGTAGCAGGAGGTAACCCACATCCAGCAGGGGGTGAATAACTGTGCGACAACGACTTCAACGTATAGATGTCAAGCTCGCCAAGGTTAGTCCTGAATCAATTAAATATCTACCTTCTTCTCATCATGTCACTACAGCTGATCAATGCCCAGAACAATGACGGCCAAATCTCCCCATTTGCACTGGTGCTGTTCAATGATGGCACTGACCCTACCCAGGAGCTGTTTGTTTGTACTATCGGATATCACGTATAACCACTGATGCAATCCCCTTTCAGCATAATCTCACGGTTCTCACGTCTGTTCGCATGATCAATTGACTCACTCTGGAGCAGTGTGACCAATACCTAGAAGGATATGGTGTCAACATGTTGAAATGGGTGGTTATTGACTACGGCGTACGTTGTCACGTGCCGCTCACCCCTCGTGTCTCTACCCCTCTCCGCACGACCGGTCCACTCTAGGGCCGCCCTCCTTTTACTATATATAATGTAGGTATTTCATGTACATACCTCACTGGTTTGTACCTCCACAATTGTACCCTGCACTGAGGTTCTTTTATCACACAACAACATTCCTGTGGGAAATTGCAATCTCAGGCCATGCTGTAAACTCATTAAACTTGGCATACAGTTCTTTATTACTTCTTTATTGCTAGTACAGTATTCTACTCAAGGACTCTGTTGCTTCTTGTTAGTGGTGTATAAGTCCGGTGGGCATCCGGCCTTAGTATCATTACTGCCTATGTACATGCAATGTATCCCCCTTTTCTCCTTTACTTTTTTCTCCTTTCCTCCTTCTCAAGCCAACCTGGTGGAAAGCTTCTCCACTGGAGTTTGGTGCTGCCCCGGTTGTAGTTAGCTTCGTCCTTGTTTATGTAATTGACTCAGATAGCTAGCCATGGGAATGCCCAGGAATGTATCTTTTTCTTGACCTTCATTCAGGCTGCCGCCCACAGTGTACTGAAACAGTACACTTCAGACTCAGCACTGTGTGATCTCACTGTCAACACACTTCTGCTAACTACCTCATGGCTAACCCCAAGAAAGTTGAGTTGCAACGGAGTCTGACTCTCCTGTCTCCTTCCACTATAACTCATGAGACAGTTTGACCCTGAATTGAGAGTTCTAATGGACTAAAGCCTAGTCCAGAACCCCCACTGGGGATACTTTGTCATACTAAGCTTAATCCAGATACTACTGAATTAACACTTCTGGTCTTCTGGTGTTCTTGTCTACCTACTTCAAAAGGATAAATAATTTGTGTGGAGGTGGCAACATGCTGCCCCCTGCTCTGAATCTGAATCACTTCCATTATTCCACTGGGTACATATCCATTGGGACTACAGTCATCCATTTGTTCCTTGCATCAGAAGTCTGTTATGAGTCATACTCATAACCTCGCTTATGTGTGAATAACCAAGCCTATTGCATCATCATGTGACCTTTCCCCTTGCCACCATTGTGCCTTCCTCTTTCAGTATTCCCTATTATAGACATCCCTCCTTTATTCAACATCCCTTTATTCATAAACCCTTTTGATCTCTAGAAGTATAAGTAGTTACTTGATGTACACTCACTCTTGAGAAGATCGAGAATATGTTGTCAACCAATTGAATTCCCTTTTGTGATCTCAGTTATTGCTTGTGACTCTCACTCCTAAATCTCACATATTAACTCTCAAGAAGCTGGTCTTCCTTGTACATACTCATCCCCATGACCTTATGTAATTCTTGCTTCACAACTCTTTCATCAATCGCCTTAAGGGCTTTTCCTTGTATTCGACTCAATTACATAATTGTACCTCTTGTCTTGAGTACAACCCTTAACAGTATTCTTGATCTAAATAACTGACTCCCTTGAAAGACTCAATATGCCCTCCACTCAATGAAATCCACAACTGGTTGCCGACAACTACCGTGATGACACAGCCACTGTTGAATCCACCACTGGCCTCTCCTCTCCAATCGTCCTTGAGGTGCCAATCACCCTGCAGACAACATATCCCATGATACAAACACCACCCAACTTGATGCAAGGCCCACACATGGGAAACCCTCCCAGCACCATGTCAACTTCGAGCACTGAGACAATGCTCCTGCACATGCTGCAACAAATGCAGGCAGACCTAGCATGCAGCACACAGATACAAGCAGAAATGGCACATACCAACACCCAGATGAATGCTCACCTCAAAGAACTCATGAATGAAAATTGAGAACTGCGAAATGAAGTTGCACACCACAATTCGCGGTTGCCCACCCTTGATGCAAACACATGACTGAGACAAGTAGTCTCACCCATGGCATGCAGCTCACAATTTGCACTGCGCACCCTTGACACTCGAAGCACCCACTTCGAGCCCCAAACCCACCCCAAGGAAAATGATGAGTTCCCACCTCAAAACCTTGACAATATGCTGCAAGGCAATTCAGTCACATATGCACCACCTAGCAACATCGTGCAACCAACTCCACAATGCACAATGTTTGAGGATGCACACTCCACCCCCCTGCACCTGGGCTCTGCCTTCAGAGCCCCAACTCCAGGTGTGGATCATTGAGTGGCACACACAGGAGCCAGACTCGAACACCTTCCCACCACCCCATGATATTGTGAACCAGTGACAATCGCCCACCCCTCCATGCCCTTGGGACATGCACTTTGTGAACCCAAAATCAAAGAGCCAGAGATGTTCTTGGGGCATGACCCCTTTAAACTTTATGGATTCCTTGCACATTGCAAAATGGCATTCCAATTGCAACCATCATGATTCATGCTAGAAAGTGCGCATATCATCTGGGCCAGATCATATCTCATGGATATGGCAAGGCAATGGTTCCAACACCTCATCATGGAGATGGAGGAATCCCCCACACTCTCCAGCTGGATGCTCTTTGAGGAAGAGCTCCACATGTACTTCAGAGACCCAGACGAAGTTGCAACTCAAGAGCAAAAACTATGCATGCTCAAGATGAATGACAACCACTGTGTCCTTTGCTACATCAGCCAATTCAAGGAAGTAGTGAGCCTCACCAGGTGGAATGATGATGCACACCACTCACAGTTCTACCAAGGCCTACTGAACTGTCTCCAAGATGACATCTCATGAGATGGAAAACCTGCAAAACTCCAAGGCATGTACCAAGCTGTGCTAAGATTTGATGGCTGGTATTGGGAACACCAAGAGGAACTCAAAGCCACAAGAGCCTCAGATTGCAGCACACAACCTTGCACTGCAAACCCCTCATCCTCAACATCCCCTTCATCCTCAACAAACCCCCCACATGACCTGAAAGTTCACAGGTCTAACGGCATGCTCACTGAAGAGGAAAAGGAATGACGAAAACGCAAAAAACTCTGTGCATACTGTGGGAATAGCGACCACGCAGTAGATAGTTGCCCCAGTTGTCACAATGCACCATGAACCTCCATGACACCCACTGTGACAACCCCCAGCACCAGCAGCACAACAGCAACAGCAATGTCGTGCACCCCAGTAGCTCGCACTACGTTCACCTTCTCAGGAGGCCCCAGTACATCAGAGGAACCTCACATCACTGAGATCTCATCATCATCCCCCTCTGATGGGACTGCTCATCTAAGAGCTACCATCTCTTCCCTCTCCCCATTGTCATTCATCATGATGGCCCTCCTCTCAGATAGTCCCATCTTGGCACTTGTTGATTGCAGCACCTCAGAGAACTTCATTGACATGTCATGAGTCCAGAACTCACATGCCACACCATATTGTCATCAATTGGCAACACCACACCCCTTGCAATTATTCAACAGATCAATCGTGAACAACCTTGAGTGTATAGTTACACTCCCAGTCACCTTCGCAAACTCATCACAACAAAGTATCAAGTTCGTCGAATTGCAACTCCACTCCTCAACTCCAGTTGTACTGGGACTCCCCTGGTTGTGACAAGTCAATCCACAAATCTTGTGGGCCGAAATGTGAATTGAGCACATGGCGCACCACTTGGAACTTGTAATGATGCCATTAAGCATCGATGTCATTGTGACAACTGCCTTGACCCTGGAACTGACAACCATGAGCCCTCCAGCTCACAGTGTCACAATAAAAGTCTACAAGGCAGAAGACTTCATCCAAGCAGCTAGCAAGGACAGTGTGACACTCTTTGCATGCATTGTCACCAACCCAAGCCACACATGGACTGCATCAGTAGTTTGCGACACTCCCTCCATCTCCATGTTACCTGAATCAATCCCCATTGAGGAACACCAAGACCTTGCACAACAACTCCCCCTGGAATACCACGAATTCCACAATGTCTTCACCAGTACAGTGGCCAGCTATCCACAAGAGTCAGTTACTAAGGATATATCATCCATGGCAACTTGCCAGAGAAATTCTCACATCATAGTGGTAAGTTGATAATATATCACTGCCAGTAACTCACAGGCAGCTCTGCTAAATGCTGAGTTGCAAGTATTCAAAAGAACAGTACACACTGCAAATTGAACACTTGACCTCAAGACAACATAGCACAGAGTGAGTTACCAACTAAGCTATCACAGCTCCTATGTCCAGGCTACTTTTAAGGTCTATCTATAGTGGTCTTGGCTGCCACATCAGGCAATGTCACTAGAACCAGGCAAAGCCTGGATTATATAATAACAAAAATGCCTCCGGACCACCTGTGCCACTGGGCAGTTGCTAAAATTGAACTCGAAACAGGTTGCCGCAGTTGCCCATTCAACCTCAGATGTTGGGATTTCCTAATTTGGAAATCATGTGCTCATACTTGTCTCTGACACTCATCAGATTATTTACTTATTATGATTATTACTATCATTATATACAGTAGTCTATTATGCTTTGCCCCTTTTGCCCCTGTTGCATAGATTGTGGATGATCAGGGGCTGGAGTCATTGGTGGCTGTGCGCATCCAGATTTCATCTTAGGCCTAGGTCTTAGTGCAGGGACAATGTCGAATAATATGTTAGTTAATAAAAAAACAGAAGCAGTGCCAGAAGAGCAGCAGTTGCTGCTCTTCTGGTGTGGTTGTACATCTTATAACAAGAAACTTACAAGATATTACCACACACCTGCTGCAGTGGGTGTGTGGCACCATAACTTCAGGCTTCTTGGGTGGTGTTCATGTGGGCTTTGATGGGGGTGTTCATATCGGGTTGTGGGTGGCTGCACATGTCCATCAGCTGTGTTCTGTTGGGTGGGGTTTTGCGCATCCAGGATACCTGGAATAATGAATAATACATTGGTCTTTTAAAAAAAAATAGAAGCAGCACCCAAAGAGCAGCTACTGCTGCTCTTTGGGCACACCTATACATGTTGCAGTGTGAAACTCACCATGTATTACCCTCGTTGCATAGATTGTGGGTGATTGGGGGCTGGGTTCTTGTGTGGGATTGTTGGTGGCTGTGCATCCCGATTTTGTTGTAGGCCTCTGCTGTTCTCTCATTGTGTGGGGTTTCATGTAGGGGGAGGGAACCTAGGATGATGAATAATATTTTAGTAAAAAAAAGCCAGCAGCAGCACCAAAAGAGCAGCTACTGTGGCTCTTTTGGTGCTGTTGTATATGTTGTAATGAAAACTCACCAGGGATTACCACACACCTGCCGGAGTGGGTGTGTGGTGTCCGTCATCATGTATATTGCATGTGTTGGGGGCTGGGCTCTCGGATCATGTCGTTAGGCAGGGTATTGTGCAGTGGAGGTACCTAGAATAATAGTACATTAGTAAAGAAGAAAAAAAAAGAAGGTAATGCCAAAAGAGCAGCTGGTGTTGCTCTTTTGGCAGCCTGGTCAGCCAATTATTGGTATCTAACTAGATACTTCAAAGGTTGCATTTATATGCTCTAACTAGATATCAGACCCAGGGGGCCCCTGCAATTCAGTCAAGGGGGCCAGTCAAGCAGCCCAGGGGCCCCTGGGGCCCCTAGCCATTAGGATTATTTATTTATTAGTATTATATACACTAGGCTTGCCCAGTGGGGCTCACCCATGCACCCAAGAAGAGCAGCCAGAGGCTGCTCTTCTTGCACTATGTAGCTAAGGAAAATAAATACCAGGGGGGACTCACTGTATATAGGGCCACTCATTGGGCACATTCGGTTCTCATCTGGTGAATTGCCATTTGTTGCATCACCCTTTGGTGTGTTGCCATTTGGGCCCTTGTTCATTTTGTGGGTTTTCATTGTGGCCACAATCTAGAGTAATAAAAAATATATTAGTACAAGTATCCAAAGCAGCACAAAAAGAGCAGCTTTCGCTGCTCTTTTTGTGTGGGTGTAGCTACTGGGGTGCGGTATAGAAGAAGGGTTGGGAGCTCCGATGACTGTCAAATCAAAATCTGGTTCAGCCAGTGTGTAGATGGGAGACTGTATTTCTGTTGTTATTCGTTGGGCTGGTTTGCTTCAATGGTTGATCACACTCTGTAAGACGTGTATGGTGTTCAGTGGAGAATAGGAAGGGATATGGACTAGCTGTAGTCAATGATATATCATTTGGGATGCTTGTAGGAAGGCTTATACATCATGTGGGATGCTTATAGAAAGGCTTGTATGTCTGTGATGCTTGTAGAAAGGCTTATACATCATGTGGGATGCTTATAGAAAGGCTTATACATCTGTGATGCTTGTAGAAAGGCTTATACGTCATGTGGGATGCTTATAGAAAGGCTTATACATCTGGGATGCTTGTGGAAAGGCTTATACGTCGTTTGTGTTGTGTTGGTCTGTTTACTGATATTTGTGTATTCTTGTTTACGTTCTCCTGGTCAAAATGCGGATATCTGTGGGTTATAGACTGGTCAGTGCTTGGTTAGTCTTGTTAGTATGTTTCTTTCTTCTTTCTTCAAAACCTGATACGTATTTCGTTATGCTTACTTTTCCTTGGATGTCTAGCAACTCTAACCTTAGGTCCTGCAACTATCCTTTGCTTTAGTGATTCGCGTAGAGGGCTACCAGTGGCTTTGTCTCAACAACCTTGAAGATGACTTAGCTCCAGATGGCTTATAGATAGACTGTTCTTTAGAGGCAAGCAGAAAAGTTGACAGTGGTTGACAGTAATGATTTCCAGAGGAGATGATTGTGTGGGGGTACAGGAAATCTACCAGCTTTTATACCTTTCTGAAGGTGGCTGTGTTTAAGAAATATGACTCCCCCATGGGTGAGTCATATGTGAGTCATAGGTGAGAACAAAAGAAAAATAACAAGATGATGTAATAATGCGGTCATAGCTGAGTCATTCATAAAGAGAACAAAAGGAATCATGAGGAGGGGTGATGTCACCAATTTGCTGAGCATGTGGAATGCTTGGAGCATGTGGTCACTGACCATGTGGAGCATTCTGGAGGTGAAATGAAAGGATATCTCCAGGTTTTGGAGATTAATTTGAGCATAGTCCAATGGTTAAGGTGTTCTGTTGGTGGTTGATAATGGGGACAAGTGCATGGGATGGGATTCGATGCAGAAACAGCAGTTTGCATCCATAATAGACGTTCTTGGTATCATTAGATGCGGATTTTTCACAGCTTTCTGGGCGCGGTGATTCCGAGAAGATCTGGTGTAAACTGATAGAGAAATTCGTTTTTTACTGATGGGTGTTGATTCTGATAGTAATATCATTCTGTAGAGTTCAGTTTTGATCTGTTCTTCACATGCTCAGTACAGTCTTCCACCAGTCCTTGCATCAGAAGTCAAAGTTTTGCTGCTGTAGCCAACAACCCACAAATATTTTGTTTTTAAACACTCTGCTGTGCAGTAGATAGTCTTAAGATAAACTGGTTAATATTTCATGCAAAACTGAGCTGTTGTGTGTGAGAGACTCAAGAAATGGGCAGAAGGGGTGATTTCGGGACACCCCGGACCTTGCATCAAACATGCATATGTATTTGAATCATGACTAACTGTCCCCTTCCAGTCACCTTTCTCTTGCCCAATGATGAATCTGAGTCAGTGATGACTCCCATGACCCTATCACAGGCTGGGAGCCACTAGGTTGGTCTGAAGCCACTCATATATCCATATTTTCCAATGCACTGGTGACTGGTAAAATTTTATTTTGTTTGTCACATTCTGTTGATTCTAGTTCAGGTTTTTGTGCTTGAGATTGTATCTGACCATGATCCAGCATTTAAAAAGCAAAGGGTGGGGGAAAAAATGGATGTAATTTGTGGGAAAAATCTGGACACCCTACTTCTCCAGGATTTTCTTCCATCAGTTCAAATCAAAATTCATAGCATCAATAATAAAAACTGTAGCCAAGGGCCTTGCTTTGGAGATCCTATAACTCTTGGAGGTCAACCGGAGGTTGGAGACTGCATAAGGGATGGATGGCCAGTGGATTTGTTAAAATAGCTGTATAAAACTTGTATAATTGCCCCATTCCTCCACATTGGCTCATCAGTTTTACACCAAACTTTTTTCATGAATTATTTACAACTAGGTGAGTTGTTTGAAAAAAGAATCAAGGCAAACCAACCAAAATCAGTAGAGATATGAAGCCTTGATGCAAGGTCCAGTGTGATGCAAGGACCGGTGGAAGACTGTATATGGGATATAACACACTTATAACAATT